>MLYV02000034.1:0-83723 GCA_001913855.2 Hermanssonia centrifuga
TTGTAAAGTACAATGTTGACATCAACTCACTCATTTTTTGTAGATCAATTGTCATCCTGCCTGGGCGTGGAAGGACTTCGTCGTTAACAACATGCATCGACTTGCAAAAGCAATTTCACAAGACACCCCGCAGCTATCGGGTGGGCGACGACTGGTAGCACCGGTTGACCTCAAGTGTGGCTCAAGCGAAGCTTCGCCTTTGTCTTCCTCAAACTCAGGGTCTGGCATGCTACATTCTTCTACTTCTTCGGACCGTCTTTCGGGCGCTCGTAATCGTCCGAGTCGCATATTTCCAGATGCTGGCAAGGTGATCTCCAAACGCACCGACCCGCTACTACATAGGAAGAATCCCGATATTCCGGCTCCTCCCTCACGTTCCCCGACACCTCCATCTCTCATAGTTGCTGCCAGCCATGGTCGGAGGGGTACATACAATATGTATACAAACGAGGACAAACAGTATTTTCTCAAGTTCATACAGTGGGAGTTGAAAATGGATCCGACGGCGTCATGCATCACCATATGTGAGAAGCTATCCGAGAAGGTAAGCCAGTCGTGATGTGTTTGTAGGCGGATGTCAGCTCATCGTTCACCTCCCAGGCCCCTCACCATTCTAAACAGTCGTGGCGCTCTTACTGGAGAGACCACAGGGAAGACGTCGATCGACTACTGGAGCGCAATGGAACGGAGATGCACCGTACAAGCGATGCATCTTATCCTCCACCGAAAACCCGCTGTGACTCGCCCGATGATTACTCCATCATAGAGTTTCAGGAAGACCTGGAGGAAGCTTCTCAAGTCTCTGACAAAGAAAGTTTAGGCGATATCCCAGATGAAGATGAAGACGAACGTGGAATGGGCGAATCAGGAGATTTTTACAATGACTCGGATAGACGGATGATGGCACGTTATATTGCCGCCAGAGGAGAATATTGGAATGAGCTTACTGCTTATACACGCTGGCAGCCGTTCTATGAGAAAGTGGGTAACAGTCTGCGGGACCTTTTATGGTGTCAAGTTCTGACCTTCCAGTTTGTTGCGGCAGTATCAAAAGCGCAGCGTAGCCGGATGGAAGGAGTTTTATCGCAAGCATGGGAAAAGTATGTAATCACACCAATCCAAGTGTAAAGGTGACTTGATATATCGCTTTCTATTTTCATCAGCCATAGATAGTCTGGCCCGAAAATTCAGGCGTCGCAACGGCGACATCGATATTGTAATGACCTCAATGACCCGTAAAAAGGAACGACCTCAAGAGCCAATCACCGGCCCCATTGCTTCCTCTTCACGGGTTGTCATCGACGAGAGCGACATCATCGACCTCACAAGCGACTCGGATAGCACCTCCCCATGCGATGATAAAGGAAAACAACGCGACCCAGAAGTCGGAAGGTTTGCGACTGGCTTCGGCCCTACCGTTCCATATTCAGTGCGTGGTGCCCAAGCGACTAAGAGAAAGCTCGTGGCTGTTGGAGGCTACGCACAGGATTTTGAGCATAGCGGGAAACGTCGGCGGGTTGGGGCGGATCATCCATACCGTCGCAGATAATCTTTTTTCGCTTCGCCCAACAGCCTCTAGGTGGAAATGTTAGGGTTTGCAGATCTACGAATAGTACAGTCCATTTCTCTTCAGCTCCCATGTGACTCTGTCCGTTTCTTTTCCCCATTCAGTTCAAATTAGTTCAAAGCGTAGGCCAAATGTTCCATCAAAGGATTTCTTTTCACCCAACAATTATTACTCTCGCCGTAGTATGGAGTTTAAAGATTCTTCAGGTTATTGTGTCGATGGATGCTTGTATTGATATAACCACGTGGTCGGACAAACTTTGCCTGGTGCACTTGCCAGTCGCACTCATTTCTGGATTACATGCATAAAAGTTTGCTCGCCCTCGCATGTGTCTAGTGTGTCGCAAAGCAAATCTCAGTAATTAATTTCTACCTATCATCATCGACTATGTCCAATGGGATTCCCAATCTCCCGCCTGGCACCGATATCTCAGGCTACAACCTGAACAGCATAACCGCTCTTCCCCTAGCTCTGCAGATCGCTACCCTTATCGGACAAAATTCTCCCTCCGTAACTCCCGTAGCCCAAACCCATTTCCCCCCTCAGGTACCTGTGCAACAAACTCAACCAGGCCCTTCGAATGGCCAGACCCTTCCAGGGCTCTTCGGTATGCAGCAGCCGTCAGCCGGGGGTGGCCTCTCAATGAGCCAGTTCTTGTCGGACGTGGTCAAGCTTAGTACCCCCGTAGGGTCCTATCCGGATGACGAGGACATCCTAGTCGACGCGTTGTGCGAGAGTGAGGTCAAAGGGAAAACGTACAAACAAGCGCTGGACGGATTACACGGCGTGAGTTGCCATCCACCTTGATGTTCTCATACGAACTTTAACCGTTTATTGACTGCTAGGTCAATAACCATGCTGTTAACTTATGGAAAGACTACTATCTGGATCATACCCCTCGGATTAACCAACTCGTCTCTCAAAGGCGCACATTCGCAAAACCAGGCGTCGTAGCAAAAAAACCCTCTATTAGCTCTATATCCAAGGCTCGTCCACCGACTTCTGAAATATACAGATCGGCGCCGTCTGTATCAAAGGGTACTGCGGGCGATCATGCTAGCTCCTCTTCTACAAGGCGGCTTAGCGCTTCCAGTCGCGTCGAGCGAGAGAATCGTGGTATTCCCTCGTACCATCCTAATTCTACCACCAGACAGAACGACGTCAAGGGAAAAGGAAAGGCAGCTTCCACAATACGCTCACGTTCGCCAACCCCTCCGAAGCCTTCAGAAGAAAAAGGAGGGCGTTGTAGATACACTGAGGAGGACCGGGACTTCTTGGTGAAATACGTAAGATACCGTTTAGAACGAGATCCAAATCTGAGCAGAAATGAGCTCTGTGATAAGCTTGCGAAGAAGGTGAGCAACAACATTCGCCTCCCTGACTACCGGGCTGTGCTGATTGGAATTATAGGCACCTCATCATAGCTCCAGGTCTTGGTTGCAACACTGGTCGATACTCCGCGCGGATTACGATTTGCTCATCCCGGAATTCGCCAGACGGGACGAAGTGCCCACAGATAACCATGCAGACGACGATGAGGAGTCTGGATCTGATTACTTTTCTCCCTCGGGTGACGAGGGCTCTCAATATTCTTCGGACTCGGAAGTTGATAGGCAGAACATGAGTGGTCCTGGCGAATCTCTCAATGAGGCTGACAAACGTGTCATTGCGAGGTATATTATTTCTATAGGACAAGAGTGGGAAATGTTAAACGCTCGAGAGAAATGGGAACCATTTGAAAAGATGGTATGCGCACAATAACAACATTCTCATGCATAGACAATCCTGATAATCCTGTGATTGTCAGTATCCTCAGCGCACGTACAGAGCTTGGCAAGAGCTAATCCGCTCAAAAACGCTAGGTGAGCCGTGTGTGATACTTTTCTGCTGAGATTGTGCTGAATCTGCTTCGACAGAGGTCGATGCAGTGACCAGTAGATATCGGCGACGACAGCTGTCTATTCAGTCTCAGAAGGGCAGACCCTCTTGGGCGGCGAAGAAGTCTGCCCCTGTCCTCGACACTCCATCAAATAAACGCAACCGCTATATTGAAGGGGATGTGGATTTTCCGGAAAACAAACGTCCGAAGGGGACCTGAGACGTTGTTGGATCCAATGCTTGTTACTCACGCATTTACTATTGTCCGCTGGGGTCATACTGCACGGATTATTTACTTACCTTGTAACTCTGTGCGGGAACATGTTGATGACGAGAATGGCCCAGTCGCCGTCGGCGCCAGCAAGGCAACGTCGGCTAGCCACGTGTGCGCTGGATCGATGAACTTATAGCAGAGCGTAATTAGCAACCTGTTGGCACCAACCATCCTTGTCTCGCAACCACCTTCACCTACACCTATTCTCACGAACCTCGCCTAACAATCATGGATGAAGAATATGATGTACTTACCTACCCCTTGTCGATGTGGATAAGCACTGAGAACTATGGCGTTGCAGGTTATCGTTCTCGGCACTGGTTTGACGGAGTGTATCCTGTCAGGACTTCTGTCCGTCGAGGGCAAGAAAGTCCTGCACATGGATCGCAATGACTATTATGGCGGTGACAGTGCGAGTCTCAACCTGACACAGGCATGTTGGTTTAACTCAGCCCGGCTTTGGGGTGCGCTACTTACCAAACTTGCTCAGCTGTACCGCAAGTTCAGACCAGATCAGACCCCCCCTGCTGAGCTCGGGCGGGACCGCGATTACGCTGTGGACCTCATCCCTAAGTTCATCATCGCCTCAGGCGAACTTACCAAGATCCTTGTGCACACCGATGTCACTCGTTACCTTGAGTTCAAGCAGATCGCAGGAAGCTTCGTCTATCGCGACGGCAAGATTTCCAAGGTTCCAAGTAACGAGATGGAGGCACTCAAGAGCCCTTTGATGGGCCTGTTCGAGAAGCGTAGGGCCAAGAAATTCTTTGAGTTCTTGCAGGGCTGGAAGGACGAGGACCCCGCTACCCACCAAGGTTCGTGGACCTTGGCTCAAGTCTCTTTGTTGAGCTTGTCTGACATCAGTCGTCTCTTAGGAATCAACCTTGATAAGGATACTATGCAAACGGTCTACACCAAGTTCGGCCTTGAACCTGGTACTCAGGACTTCATCGGTCATGCCATGGCTCTTTATCTCAATGACGAGTAAGTGCTAAACGCATGTAGCGTGGCTATCTATTGACTGTTCTACTAGATACAAGACAAAGGCGGCTCGTCCTACGTATGAACGTATTGTCCTGTATACATCATCCATGGCTCGCTACGGCAAGTCGCCTTATATCTACCCCCTTTATGGTCTTGGCGAGCTTCCGCAATCGTTTGCACGCCTCAGCGCAATCTACGGCGGCACATACATGCTGGACAAGTCCATTGATGAAATCGTCACTGATGCCGACGGCAAGTTTATTGGCGTACGGAGTGGCAACGAGACCGTTAAGGCGAAGCAAGTTGTTGGTGACCCCAGCTACTTTGGTGCTGGAAAGTCTACGGAAGGCAAGGTCAGAGTGATCGAGGAGGGCAGAGTCGTTCGAGCAATTTGTGTTCTCAAGCACCCTATCCCTGGTACCGAGGATTCAGACAGCGCTCAAGTCATCATTCCCCAGAATCAAGTAGGCCGGAAGAACGGTGAGTATTCTTTGTATTACAGTCGGGATATTGCTGAGTATCTTCCATTCAGATATTTACATCGCAGTGGTGTCTTCCACACACAACGTCTGCGCCAAAGATGTCTACATTGCTATCGTCAGCACTATCGTTGAGACAGCGAACCCAGAGCAAGAGATTGCCCCAGGTCTTCAACTTCTTGGCACGATTCATGACAAGTAAGTCGCAAGGGTTTTGCTATCTTCCAGCAACTTATCTTCATCAACTCTAGGTTCGTTTCCGTGACCCCTCTTTTCGTTCCAACTTCTACGGGAGAGTCTGACAACATCTTCATTACCCGCTCGTACGACGCTACCTCACACTTCGAAACTGTCGTGGAGGATGTCCAGGATGTCTGGAAGAGAGCAGTGGGCAAGGACCTCGTGCTCAAGAAGCGCGAGGTTGAGCTGGACGCTTGAACATCTCATCCTTGAGATGTCCCTTCTTTCTTTTCTCGTTAACTATCGGTCCCTCCATCTAGTCTAGCATAAGCATAAAGCCATCGCGAGTCATTGGTCATGTACATCATAACATCACACATGGAATAAGCATACGTAATTTTTGGTACATCGCTCAAGCCTCAAGGAACCCCTAATTCTTTCAGAAAAATGCACTCATGTCGAATTCGGGGACCTTGACATCCTGTTTGGCAGACTTCATCAGTCGCCCCATACCAGCCTTCCTTGCAACTAGATCTCCTTCCTCCGTAAGTACTTCCCCTTCTGACGGAGGGGCGACATTGTTCGACGGAGATGCAGTCCGTGTTGGAGCAGCAGTAGAAACGTCCATGTCGATCATAATGGATGACTGCCGGCGGAAGGCTGGTTCAAGAGCAAATCTTGCGCCAAGAGGGCTCGGAGGAGGTCTGATGACGGGGGAGTCATGGACAGCAGTTGAGGGTCGCTCGAATGACCATGTGCGGAGTAGATCCAAGGCCAAAGCATGGCAACCTGTCAATGATCGGGGTCAGAAGATTCGAGTGTTTGGGGAAGGACTTACCCATTCGACAGAACACACGAGCGATCTGCAAGACAAACATAAATTCTGTACGCCCAGATATCTCGCTCGTCCCCTTTGCCGTCTGCAGTGTCTTGAGTTTCAGTTGTGAAAAAAGTAGTGCGAGACTGGGATCGTCGTAGAGCGATCCACCAATTTCTGTTATACTATTATCCCATATGTTTGCTATGTCTTGAAGAGGCGTCTGGACAGATGATAATGAGTCGATGTAGGGCAAAAGAAAGGAGCAATACATACAACCAAAATGCGAACCGCGAGATCTCGCCTATGTAATAACCAGAAGCCCCAGCTAGCGAGCCATCTATTGCCCTCCTTGAAAGCGGTCGGTATGACAGCGTTCGTCAAAATGTCCCTCAGGACTGGCCCATCGTCACTATGTTCTACAACGCGAGCTATTGCGACAGCCAGCTGGAAGTCGGAAAGATTTCTGACGCAGACATTGACAGCATCCTTCAGACTGCCACCCAGCAGGAAGAATGCTGCTGCGTATTCTACAAGTAATGTTAGATGCCAGAACTATGGATTGAGGATATCGATAAGGACCCACCGAATCTCCGTTTACTCAGAAGAGCAAAGGCATTTTTCAGTGCTGCAGTGCGCCAACGGGCTTGCGAGAAGTCGTTATTCAAGAATTTGATCATCATAGACTGTTCTTTATGCCACGCAGCTTGGCGCCAAAGGCCTTGAACGAGCTTGAATTTTCCTAGGGCGAAATAGAACAGGCTGCACTGTGTTGGGTCGCGGTTGTCACCTGAAAGGAATTGATTACGCGCAATGATTTCCATGTGTGATTTCTGTATCAAAACCGAGCTCAATAATTGAATTACACCGTAATCAAGAGGCGTACCAAGGTGTCAACCGAGTGTAACCAGATGAAGACACCTAAAGCTCTTGCATCTGGCCAGCACATCTTTCCACCGTCACATGCAGCGATTGAGGCGGACAGAAGCAACTCCTGACTTTCGCTGTGAAAAGCCCAGATCATATCCCGATATCGTAAACGTTCCCGTCGTCGTATCGGCATCGGCATCGCACCAGGAGAAGCTGGTGTACTTGGCATCGAAAGGCGGCGATTTTGAATGTAGAAAACTCGCATTGAAATCAAGTACCGCAGGCCGTTGGAATCCAGGGAGCGCCGTTGCTCTTCAATCTTTTCGACTTCAATTCAGTGATACCCAAGACAAAGCGAAGGCCACGGACCTCCAGTGTGGTCTGAATAAGTACCAAAAGAGACTGCTGTTCGTTTGGCGTTAAGTGGGGGATTGGCTCCTCCTCTAAACGGGTCATGAGATGCATGACCAAGGGACGAGAAAACTGTTCCTTCTCTCCGCTACCGCCACCGTTAGAGGGAAGAGGATTTAGGGCAACGAAGGAACCTTACTCTTCTGTCGATTCTGAGACATCAAATAATTGCGAGTGCTTGGTATTGTACGCAATATGTTGCTGCATTACAGGAGAAGTTGGTAAGCGCAATATAAATCGCCAAGTAAATGATTGGACCTACTGCCTTCGCTACGTCGTCACGCTTGAGATACTCTTCCACGGGTGTTCTCTTCCAGCAATGGATGTCTGTAGTCTGCTCTAAATTCCGCGCGAGGTTAACGATGATAACTTTGACTAATTCCACTTTTCCTGATGTTTATTCATTTGAGCGCAAATTCAAAAGCCAATAGTCAGGATATCCTACCCCATAGTAGACACTGCAAGATCATCTGGGGATTGTACTCGTCCAAAGGCCCGTTATGTCTTGCAACATGTTCAAATAGACTCTCTCCTTGATCCTTCTGGAGACAGGGCACGTTTTGACTATAGAGAGACATCAAGTGTCCAGCACCGATGAGTAAAGATCCGCCCTTCAGCCAAATAGAGTCGCTGATCGGATGAGGGATTGTGCTGCGAGGCCACATCAGTTCGTCTGGCCTAATCTGCACCATGGCGGGTAGACGGACCTGGAGAGGTCAACGCTCCAACAGACACCCCATCCGGGGGTTTCGTCAAAGTAAGTCATTCGTTGCTGACATAAAAGCTCGACTCGATGAGCAAAGCCGACAGCGAGGATAGATTGATTATCAGGGGTTGCTGTCCAGTCTAAGTCCTGAATGGGGTCCGACGAACTTGATGAATGTAATTCAACTCAGAGGGTCGTTATAAATCACGGCAGTACTTACCTATAGACTCGACTATACTCCAGGCCTGAAGCAAACTGTGACGCCTTGGAATCCCATACTGTAATCTCTTGGCCTTCATTTCCAGGGACAACTACACGGACTTTAAGACCTGGAAAATCTCAATTTGCATAGGTACTTACCGAGGACTGATTTTTTGACCGAGCTGCATGCCGCCATGGAAATGCCTTTGCGACCGGTGTTCACCTTCCCAGTGCATTTCCAAGTTGTAGCCCCTAAACTACTCTCAGGCCGCCAAAACGCGATCTCACCATCCTCAGCGACACTGAGCAAAACGTCGCGTTCAGTGGATTCGGTTGCATTGCCATATGTATCGGTCCACCCCATGGGATCGACAGCAATTATCATCTTTGGAGGCGAAGGGAGAGGCAAGAAGCTCTGTGAGAGCAGCACAATCTCAGGCGGAAACGATAGAGATGCTGAGGATACCTGAAGGGTGAGGATTGAAAATGTAGAGGTGATTCCAATAATTGTCGGCAAGACGACATTAGCAGCTGGGAGGGAAAATAATGACTCCAAATTCGGTATTGAGACTGACGAGAGCCACGATCGTTCGGAGGAATGGAGGGCGACAGACTGTGTCAATTTCGAATAGGTTGCGAAATAATCACCTATGAGGGAAATCGTCAGATTAAGTATAACAATTGCCTCCCAAGACATAACAACCCACCACCTTCCAAAATGACTAGTTGGTCGACCATCTTCATGTCTTCGGCTTCCAATCTGGTTCTCAACTTAATCCCTCCGCCCGTGTCCACATTCCAGATTTCCACGACACCATCAGCTTTCAGTGCGCCGAATTCCTCACCATTCGGAGTTCTGACAAAACGCACAATGCTGTGCTGTACCCGACTATTTTCGAGGATACTAGGCGTCTGTATTTCTTCTCCCTGAGCAAGAACTTGAAGACCCTCTGGACGAGCATCAAAGAAGGCTAAAGGCTCTAACAAGAATGAGGACAATGGAGGAGAAGTCACTAATATGACAGTTCCTGGATTTGCGGGATTTGGTAGACAATAGAGGTGATCAGGCGAGCATGATAGAGCTGAAGGACCAGATTGAAGAAGAGTAAGTTGCCTGAGCAGAGTAGGCGGGCGACGATCAACATTCTAAGCCTCGATAAGCAGGAGCCGGCGAAGGTAAGGCGGAAGACGCACAGCTACTGCTTGTACAATTAGCGAGCCATCTTTGAGAACGCGGAGGAAGAGATCCCAGCTCTCTGACTTGATCTCACGTACTCGTCTACTCCGAGCATCTTCGTCCGTTGGGTCTAGACTTGAAATAACCTGGGATAGAGCCTGAGATATTACCTCTCGGTTCAGCCAAAACATTCTCGACTCGTCTACTTTGGAAGCGACGGAGAAGGGAACGGCGGAGAAGATATCAAGAGCGGTATGCAGTTGAACGTGTTGAGGGGCATCAAGGACAGGCAGAAATATACGAAGCGTAGCATCCGAAGTTATAGTATAGAGGATGAAATCATCACTGGGAAAATACATATAGTTATACCATCTAGGGGAATGTCGCTAAATCAAAAAGCTCACCGACTACTTTGTGACTGTCGCCAATTCATATCTGTGACCAGACGCGGGTGGCAGATGTGCTGCGATTGTTTCCCGGATGTGGTGTGATAGATGCGGACTGAATTATCATGCTAGACCACATGTTATACTGGTGGTCTCCATGCGAGATGAAGATGGACATACCGTGGATGTACTCGCGATATACATAAGAGAAGGGGAGAAACGTACACGCGACAATCTTGCTATTCTAATTCATAGATGTGTTCAATATACCATGAACTTGAATTTGGCAGCACACATACGGCAAAGTCCATTTGGGTGACCACGTTGGTAAATCATTCTCTAATATCAGGGTGTAGATAGAAAGACTGGATGGTGTGCTAACAGCGAGTAGTCCTGATAAAAGTGAGGAGTGCCATATACAGATGCAAAAAGTAAACTTACCAGATTTGCAGTCTATAGTGGAGATGGGTTGACCGCCAGGCATTAGAAGAGAAGAATGAACACGCCAGGTATCGCTTTGCACGCCGGACATGGCCCATGTTGCCAAGCGTGCACCCATTGAGGCAATAATCTAGGCATGACAATCACATAACACGCAGTTAGAAGCGTGCCATCTGATGCAAGTAGGTTACGCACGAGTTTCATGCCTGGGTCTACGGAAAGGGACTGTATGGCTTCATTAGCATGAAGTGCTCCTGGAAATGCTTCCCAAAACGCGAGGGCACGGACAAAAGCGAGAGTATGGGCGTTCAGGATTATGATAGAATCTAAGGAAGGATAGATCTTTGAATGGTCGCATCAGAGGACACCACGGTGAGGACCGTCTCAATTGACTTGCCAGGAGCGTTTCCCGGGGAAGCACGAGATGTTGTAATCCAGTACTAGGGCATCCCGTATACACTTGCAAGATGTCCAACATTTCGTTGGGTAGTTATGAGAGATCGCAGTGCGTATGTCGTATGTTATGTCTCTATAATCATAGGGGAAGGCAGAAAAACATAATTCGGCCGTCTGAGTTTGCATACAGTGTGTGGGGAAAGAGCGTACCACACGTGGCAATCATTTCTCGGGTGCTGTATTAGGCGCCCAATGCCATGAGCTCAGACTCAGGCTTAAAACTGCTATTACCGACGACGTACTGCGGTCACCGCAGGCTGGAGACCTTTGCATATTAGCCTCCGTAATTCTCGTAGCTTGGAGGCGACACCATACTTTATACTTTCCACTTTTCTATCGCCATGCGACTATGGGGATCCACACCTCTCTTCCTACTCACTCTCTCACAGCTCGCTAGCACCGCACAGGTGCATTTCGAACAAGAGTCGGCTGTGTTCTCAGGAAATCTAGTTGATGCGCTCGGCAATGACTCAGATTATACCTCGCTTCTCGTCCTGCTCCAGCGAACGAGACTTATTCCGACTTTGAACAAACTCAACGGAAGTACACTGTTCGCTCCGACCAACGACGCCATCAAGCGGCGAGCGTCCAGAAATGCGCTGTGGGATACTGCTCTGGGCGTGGAGGAGCTGAATCTGCTAGACAATATTCAGGAGAAACTGCGGCAGGAGTTGTTCTACCACCTGTTGAATTACTCCTTGAGTGAACTCCCGACAGAGCAGGATCCACAAGTGCACCGGACATTACACTTTCCGCACATCCCTGTGGAACCTCCTACCCATGATCCGCCACCCTATCCCCCGTGGATGCCAATACCAGGTGGCACATTGGGGGGCGAACCGCAAAGGCTTCGAATATCGTCTAGGGAGGGTGAAACATGGGTTGGTGTAGACGCGTTTGGGGAGGGAGGTGCCGAAACGACTAAAGCACAAGTGGAGACCTCCAACGGAATTCTGATTGGCATTGGTGATGTCCTGCAAGTACCACCAGATTTAGGTAATATTCGCGTCCTTTGGCAATCTACATTGTGTCTAAATATTCGCCCACAGCTACCGTAATCTCATCCCACCCTTCGCTCTCTTACCTAACGAACATCCTCACCCCGGAAACTATTGAATTCTTGAACACCACTTCCGAGTTGACTTTATTCCTACCGGTTGATTCGGCATGGCAAGCCTTACCACATTACGAGCGACTTTATCTAGAGAGCAAATACGCCTCAGATGACCTGACCCGCATCGTTAACATGCACGCTGTTGCCGGTAAGAGCCTCTCGTATTCCAAATCATTCAGATCCGGGCTCAATTGTGAGTGATTCGTATCCGTTTATGTGCGACATACTAACTACCGCTGTAGTAACGACCATTGACGGCCCCAAACTCAGGATAACGTATTCTGAAGAGGATAAGAAGACTAAAGTATCCTCGGCTGAATTGCTGGAGCCAGATGTGTACGCCGCTAATGGTGTCATCCACACTGTATCTTCTCTGCTCGTTCCTAAAGGAGCTCTGCGGTTCACACTTGAGAAGTATCTTTTGGTACTCAACTGCACGTCTTTCGTTTCTCTACTTCATTCAGTTGACCTTACTCCCCTCATCAACGACACTGATACTCACTGGACCATTCTCGCTCCCCGAGACGACGTCATGGAACTCTGGGGGCACAATAACCTTCCACCACGTGGAAGTGAGGAACTAAAGAAAATGCTGCAATATCATTTTATACCCGGAAAATGGTCGCCCGAGAAGCTGAAGGATCGGATGTTGTTGGAAACTGCTTTGGTAGAAGAAGGCATGGGTGATGGAAGACAAGTTTTGAGTGTTGATGTGAGCGAACATGAGAAAGGCAAGGAGCGTAGCAAGTCGGTCGGGTTTGCAGGAGCCGGGACTATTGGTGATCCTGGTGCGTATTGAATTTCGGGTAATGGACACGTAAATAATGTTTAATTGCAGTGCTGGTCAACAACACGCTGATCTACTTCATTTCGCGCCCTCTGGTCCCACCCATTGATCCATTAACAACTGCGTTATCTTCGCTTGACCTATCTTCCTTTCTTGCTGCGGTATTCTCCACGAACCTTGCTGAGAAGCTGAAGTACACACCTCGTACGACCCTTCTCATCCCCCACAATAGTGCTTTCAAGCGCCTGGGTTTGCTTGTGAGCGCGCATCTACTCGCAGCTTCTTCGAAGGCCGATCTGGAACGCGTAATTCAGCATCATGCAATTACTGGTGTTGAATATGCCGAGTCGCTGCAGAACGGCTCACAGCGCACATATGGTACCCTTGAAGGGTCTGATCTGCACGTTGAACGGAAGAAAACGGGCAGTAATAGTTCTGTGCTTCTGACAGCCAGCGGCGGCTGGCCGGAAATGCGCTCCACGCTTTATCCCAAGGACACACTCACGCAGACCGGCGTGATCCATGAAGTCTCTGAGATACTGATTCCTCGATCGGTGGATCTTACGGTCGGCAAGCTGGTGCGCGCTGCGAAAGGTGCGACTATGGCCTCTATGGTCTCGAAGGCTGGACTGGACTGGGTACTCAACGGCACAGCTCCACCCGAGGGTACGCCATGGTCAGATATGGGTTTGAGTGGTGCGGGTTGGACACTCCTGTGCCCGACAGACGATGCCTTCCATGGTATCAACCTCACGCAACTGTATGCCGACCCTGAGATTCTACGAGACATCGTCATACAACACTTTATCCCTACGCAAAATCCTTCAAAGGCACCCTCGAATCTTGACACGCCCGACGCCTTCGTCAATAACCGACCGCTAGCGTTTGATGACTCAACAACTTATACAACCCTTCTGTCAGGGACATCCCAGTCGCTCTTTGCCGACATCGTCTTCCGGGATATGGAGGGGGAAGGCATTGTCGTCGGTATCAAAGGAGCTCGTGGCGCAGATGGTCGAAATGACTGGGCACACGTCGTGTCCTGGGGACGCTCGACTACAGGAGGCGGCACTGGCGGCGTTATCCAGATTGACAGGTTGCTCATGCCGTACTATCCGCCTAAGTGGGTGCAGTACGGCGGTCCAGTAGCTGTGGGAATTGGTGGTATCATCCTGATCTGCGTTTTCTTCTACGGTGTACGGATGGTGTGGAAGCGGGACACTACGGAGGCGACATATGAACCTGTCGGGGGATTCGGACACGAAGATGATGAGACATGAAGCAGGGTGTGATTGCTGTATATGTATTGAATGCTGTTTTGACAATGGTTGTATATGTAGGACTCAGTTAGACCAGGGGTAATGTGTACGATTAGTATCCTAATGTTCTATGTGTAGCTAGAAATACGTTCTTCGCTGTCCTATGTTGTCCTTCCGCCAAGGCAGACCGGCTCCCGCATCCCCGCAAATGTTTGATCGATATTCCGGGGTAGGGTTTAGAACGGTCAATATCACGCGCTATGACATTCAAATTCACCATGATATGCCGGTCAAGCACTAGCGCAAGCCTCTCTATTTCCTCCTACCTCCTACCTCTTAGGCTACCATGGTTTGTCGTCTACGGAATGTTCATCTTCTTTCGTGTTGAAGCCGCACTTTTTAGAGCGATGCACCGTCCGTTGAGGAAGTCAGCCGCACTTCCACTACCGATTCTATCAAGTCTTTCATTTCTGGAGGCTTTGGAGGGGTCTCAGCGGTACTCGTCGGTGCGTATACGGGCTACCGATACGTATATTCGTTGCTACATTTTGTTGAACAGGTCATCCATTCGATTTGACCAAGACGCGTCTGCAGACAGCAGCACCAGGGACGTACACGGGGGCTATCGACGTGGTAAAGAAGGCGGTGGCACGAGATGGTGTAACTGGGTGGGTTAGAAACACTAATATACTCTCAAGTACTGACCGATTGCGCTTACTAGTCTATACCGTGGCGTTGTCCCGCCGTTGGTTGGTGTTACGCCTATCTTCGCTGTCTCCTTCTGGGCACGTCCTATCTCGCCCTATGCATGATCATCGTACTTACAGCCTGACAGGCTTATGACATGTCGAAAGCCTTGATCTATACCGCTACGCCAAATCGGACAAGTAAAGAGCTTTCCGTAGCCGAATACGCGACGGCTGGTTTCTTGTCCGCGATACCTTCAACGCTCGTGACAGCCCCAGTAGAAAGAGCGAAAGTCCTCTTGCAAGCAAGTGTCTTCGTATTACATGGTCTCTAATCGTTAACAGTGGCATGTAGGTGCAAGGCCAAGGCCAAGGAGGACCACAGTACAGTGGTGTCTTCGACGTCGTCAAACACTTGTACAAGGAAGGAGGCATTCGCAGCGTATACCGTGGGTCAATAGCCACAGTTGCAAGAGATGGCCCTGGAAGTGCTGCCTACTTTGCTGCCTACGAAGTCACGAAGGGAATGTTGACAGAACCAGGATCGACCGACCTCAACCTTGGAGCTGTAATCTTTGCTGGAGGCATGGCCGGTGTAGCGATGTGGTCAATAGCCATCCCACCTGATGTACGAAAACATCCACCTTAAAGTAAACCACATGGCTGATATCTTGTCGCAGGTCATCAAGTCAAGAATCCAGTCCGCGCCGACAGGAACATATTCCGGCTTTGTAGATTGTATACGTAAAACCATTGCTGCCGACGGGATCACAGCATTGTGGAAAGGTCTCGGACCTGCCATGGCTCGTGTAAGTGACAAACCCTGTTCGCTAGTGCCTTTCCACCTCTGATACCCTATGCAGGCGTTCCCGGCTAATGCAGCGACATTTGTAAGTGCATATTACTTCTCATTAGCATCATCCAATCTGATTTTTATTGATACTTTAGTTGGGAGTAGAGGCCTCAAAGAAGCTCATGGACAAATACTTTTAATGACCAGGGTATGACATAGACCGGTGTGATCAGTGCACGATCATATCCTTCCGTATCTATATTTTGTACTAGCAGTTGGTCGTGCCGTCAATAATTATATCCTGAGTTCTCGAGGACGTATTTCAGAGTACACACTACTCTGGTATCAGATGCGAACCGTATAGATACAGTTTGAATGGCTAGATCCAGAGTCCTCTCATTTTTACTTCCAACTAGATGTAATCTTGAAAACCACGTCAGACCAGACTGATAGGCGTCCGTGCTCCCACTGCTCGAGGTAAGACAACCCCGCGCTTCCCCGTCTGCCTTCCTCAGTCTTCAACCTCTTCTCGGCGTCGCACCAGAACAATATCCAATCTCCCATACGCAGGTGACCTGTGCTTCGCTCGAAGTACCATTTGTTGACGGGATTATTCGCCCGGGAACGCCAAACGAGGTCGCGACCGTCTCCTTTACCCTCCTTGCCACCGTTGGGATTGGCGGAGAAAGGAAGTCCAAGACCGTATGACTCGTCGTGAAGAGCGACCCACAAGAAGTCGACGGTACCATCACCTTGATGACTCGGGAGGACGGCGAACTTGTCAAGGTATGTGATGGGCGAGAAGTCAGGAGAGGCATCCGGAGGACATTGCTCGGTCGTGACAACAGCTGCTCCGGCGTAATCGCCTGCGACGATAACAAAGTCCAAGCATTTATCGAGCCTATCCCAGAAGGGCGCTTCATCCAATTTACGCCTGAAAGACTGCTCAAGCAGGGACTTCAACTTAGGTCTGTCAATGTCCGCAGGAGATCGGATGACTCGCACGTCAAGACCACGTCGAAGAAGCGTGGGAGTATGAAATTCTAGTTTGCGATTACCTTGGAGTAATGCGTGAGGAAGACTGGAACTAACAGCGGGCTTGTTGGTGATGAGGTTCGCGATCAACGAGCTGGGTGACCGATGCGATACCATTACAGCAGAAGAAGTGGGTGGCATGTATGAAAGGCATGTACGAGCCAGAGAAAGGTTCGCCAGAGCAGATGGGTGTGTAGATTTCCACTCAGGATCGAAGGTATCCTTGATGTAATGGTATTCCGAGGCCAGATTGACAAGCAGGTGAGGCATGCCAGAACGTGCATAGGACGGCACGCCACCTTCCTTATTAATGATCATCAAACGCATCGGCGTGAGGTCAATTTCATCCTCTACGGGAGCAGGGATCTCCGAGGATCCAGAGGACCTTTGTGTTTTGGGTTCCTGGGATGCAGCCTCGACCATGCCGCGAGCGAGAGCCGCAATCACGTCATTGGCATTTATGCGTACTGAACGACAGAACGAATCAAGGGCCATAGGAGGGAGAACGGGTATCTCGCCCGCACGAAGCGCAGACCGTATGTGAACGAGATCGGAAGGAAATGTATGCGCCTCGGGAACGGGATGAGACTGCGCCTCCGCCGCGTCTTCATCACCAGGCTTGGGACCAAGACGCACGACAGCTCCGAGCACCGGACGTGCTTTCGCGCCCTGCTTCTCGAGTGCGGACACGACACGCATTGTTTCTTCCACAATGGCTGCACGCTCTCTATCGTCTCCTCTGGGGATATTGTCGTTCTCAACAACAATGACACTAACAAGGCCAAGTTTTTCCAAATACACCATACCGCGAGCGATGCTCTCGAGCTGGCGGTCGGTGAAGGGACCTTGAAGCTTAACCAGCGAGGTCCGTCGGAATACCGGGTTTAATATCGATGCAATCACTGGGCTGGTTTCAGTTTGGGTATGCGGTTGTTTGATATGGAGAGGACGGGATTCAGCGGTGATCGAGTTTTGCTCTGGCACGGGTATCGTGGGTTTAAACTCAACAGGCTTGACAGGACGAGGACCAAATGAGGCTAGGTAAGACCGAGTATCCCTCAGGGAGGGGTTTGCACGGAGTATGGACATGATGAAATCCTAAATAATAGAATCTCAGATGACGATCCAGACATAGAGTGTTAAACGATCAAACATACATTGTCCGCAGGGTCAACATCATCGACCTCTGGTTTTGGAGGGGCTTGTCGAAGGCTGCGGATGGTCTTTTGCCAATTGTGATGTCAGGAACAGAGTCCGTCGACGACGATGGCTGGGATGCAAAGCTTACCGCGTAGAATGCCTTGAAAGTCTGTGCAGAGCGAGAATCGAAGGCTGCTGCTGCTGGTCTACGAGCATGGCAGGCTGTACGGGCGAGCATATTGAAAGGGGGAAAGTGAGGAAAGAGAGAGGATATTGGCTGAGTATATATGAGTCATGAGGGACGTTAGGAAAAAAGATGGAGGACCTCTCAGTCTCATGCATACAGTCCGGTACGAGCGCTTCGGAGCGCCGAGAGAATTTCGCGCCTTGGGGCCACCAGCGTCTCTCTAAAGGTACAGCCATCGCTCAAGACAAAATTGCCAGAGGATCACCTTCACGGACTGCGGCACAGCGACCGACATTACATGTATCATACAGAAATAACAAGGTTCAGCTCCTAGCAATTCTCCCTCTCTAGCTAAAACCGCGCAAGAATGAGGCCAAATCGAAGGCAGTCGCATACAACACGGCAGCCTGGAAGGTAATACCGACCAACGTTGCACATAGATGCGTGTCCGTATAGTGCAGCCTTCGCTTCCCAATTGAACACCGGTCCCGCCGAGCCCTGAACCATTTACATCATAGCGTTATGCCGCCGGTGTTCTTCCGCTCACTTGAAATCCTTGTTGGACCCTTCTTATGATAATCGCCCAATCTCGAGACCAAAAGCAAGCCTAGAGCTGGCGCTGGCGCTAACGCCGAAACAGTCGTTTGCGGTGTTGAGCGGATTGAAGTTGTCGGGAATCGAACGGGAATGCGAGGTACATCAACAGGCGTTATGAGATGTCAGTGCGTCAAACGCACAAGGGCAGTGTGTGTACGTCAAAACGATAAAATCCGATACTCCCGAACCTCAGCCCTCTGCATCATATGATTAATGTGTATCAGCTCGCAGTCAACGGATATTGGCAAGGGTGTACTCACACTCGTGACTGTTACTATCGCATCCTCTCCGAGCATCACCGCGTCGAAGGTATGTTCTGGATGAACGGGGACCGTTTTGACTCTCCAGCGGTAGGGTAAGGAAGTGTGCACGTCGTGAACAAAGACCCCTCCGAGAGAAACCGTGGATTCTTCAGTGATAATATGCGTGACTTCGCTCTGCGGCTCTTCCTCCTTTCTGCTGAGAGCGCGTTTGATGGCTAGCTGATTAAAGTCGAAGACTTGAACCATCTTCGGTCCTCTCGGGGGATGCAGAGCTCGAGACGACCTAAAAGGTGCAATGAACGCCATGCCAAGAACATAGCATACCCACACCATGGAATGTCCAGGGGGTGCGAATCGCAACCGTGTCCCCGTAGGACCCCACTCATCCCAGTAAAATCGTCGTCCTTTCTCATTTGTCTGTAGAGTGCGCAAACGAGATACTATGGTCGACGAGGGGATGAACATAATGAGATTGCTTATATTCACGTCTGCCGCGACCCAAAACGTGATGACGAACAGTCGCTCGTCCCTAGCGGCGTGGAATGGAACTTTGAGATCTTCGTTTGGCTTCCACGAAGGCGCGGGGTCTGAGCGGATTGAGACCGCGAGAGGTGTTGCCGAAGGCATCATAGGAGGATAATGAAATGCCGCCTCAAAGTCCAAATCTCGAATGTGTGTCGACTCAGGAGAGCCAGCCTTGAAATCCACCACCATAAAATATGGCTCCGTAAACGTAGGTGCCAGCTCGTCGAATGCAATCTCAATGTACGCCAATAAAATTTGACGATCCGTGAGAAAGCTAAATGACGCGAGTTCTTTGCCATGTATGGCCTATGTGGAGTAGATGAGAGGAAATAGGAGTGTCATGGCTGAGAGACGTACCATCTCTACATTACCAGTCCGCCAATTCCAAACAATAAGCTCGCTCCGAGAATCTTCGCCGCTGGCAATGAACAAAATGGCAAGGTACTCGTCAGCTATCTGTATAGCAAAGGAGAAGTTTTCGCCGTCTGGTGCATGGGAGATAACCGCCGGATTACACGCTTTAGGATGAGGTTGGCCACTTGAAAGCGTGCGGAGATGTACACGATGTATGCCGCTAAGAGCGCAACATTCAATTAGTGTGAAATGCGGTACTTTTGATATAGTAACTTACTTTCCGCTTGGATTCTCGATGACAGCAAGAAGGTCCTGCGAAGGATCCATTCCAAAGTCCCGTATCATGACTCCAATATTTCCCTCCCACTGTTTCTCTTCTATGCCTCGAATCTCTGAAGGCAACTGCCTGAAAACAAGGGTCTGGCGGTCCTTCGCTTGTGCCAAGATCCCCCCATATAGCTCCCACACCCCACCTGGCAACATAGGCACTAACTTCTCTGACCTCCACTCGAGCTCCCTCCACGCCAACTGATATTCGAGGATACATTTCAGTCGATCGATGCTCATAAGAGCGCTAGGAGGGCCGTCCTCCATCCCTGCTGCGGCCAGTTCTTCCTTGTACCGAGACTCTGCCGAGTCAGCCAGAGTATTCATGTATCGTGAGACCTAAGGGGTTTTATTTGTTGGTAAGTATAGAGACAGCAGTTACAGCTGACTGACGAGTTTGCAGGCGCGAAGAGTCCTCCAATCCAAGTGACTGAGGACTTTGAGCATTAATTCTGTAGGTAATTCCCCGAGGCGATACATGTTGAAGGGCTTTGATTTTCGAAACATGGCAAATGATAAGAAGTACTGCGGGAAGAGGAAAGGGGATGAGGATTGTTACTCACGGACTCTATTAATGTTGATGGTGGAGGAGGGCAGCGAGAAATGTGTGTGACGCTTAGACCCGACGCTGCGGCCACTGAGTCAGAAGACATCACTTGTCTCACTCCTCCCAGCCACTCTCTCACACCGTTAAGCCAAGTGTTGGTGGACATAGGCTTCAGCGTGGACGGAGTACTAGCTGTATTATTACAGCTTGATACAAGTAATAGTGTATACAAGATAAGTTCTCCGAGTCAACTTCTTGAAGTTCCGAAGTTCCGATGAGCATCATATCCTTGGAGGTATCAATCAAGCTTTCACTATAAATATTGCGGTCTGTAAAATAGAATGCAAGAAATAGCTCAGGTCGGAGAAAGGGAAATAGAGAAGGATCAAGTTTAAGTTGTTCAGGCTGCTAAGACCGCAAGTCTGTCCCAAGCGCCACTTTCATCTTTCGCCGGCGGCCACAACTTCGTTTCGTCCTACACATATATTCTATTAAAGACGGACGGACCTTTTATCTGTTAAGTTATTTGTGCTTTCCTTTCCACAGACGATGAACCAAGGTCGTCGACGAACGCCTGCCAAAGTAAGTAGTGAGACCTTTCGGACGAGTGCTCTGGTAATCGCTTACTCCATCGTGTATTCAGTTTTACCAAGAGGACATAGTTCAGCTTGTTGATCGTCCAAAAGTATACGGAGTTGTTCTTGTAAGTCTTGAGGTCGCCTCGCATCAGACTTAGCTTATAGCATTCCAGAGGTGCTGGCATGATGCAGAGGATCTCCCACCACCGGCCGAACATCTAGCTGCAGACCCCTTGCTGCGTCCTCTCAAGCACGGCGAAGTAGGCGTTTCCTTCTTCTCCGCAGGCTTGGATATTCCACAGCGTGAGATCTTGCTGGAAACTAAACTTCAACTTGTGGACCGTATGTATCAACCGGGGGATATCTTGAAACGAAGTATTGAGGATGTCCGCTCGGGGATCGTTACTGGGTGCGTGCATCTGTTCTATGCCTGAGATTGTAATTGAGCAACCTGGCGTTATTAGTATCGACGTCAGGGGTCGTGTCGAACATGCTATCAGCTCGGAACCAATCCCAGGATGGAAGAGCATGAACGAGGTAGAATGCTACATTGATGTAGACATGGGGGATTACATTGTATACAACGATTGGGTCGGTCAGGTACGTCACTATTCTACCCTAGCACAGATATCATCTGACAGCCTTACAGATCGTGGAGGTATGGAAATCTAGTCATGTGCATACATGCGTTGAGATTGACATGACAGTAAGATGTTCGACGAAGCCATGGTCGAAATGGAATCAGGCGCATTGGTTCGCCTACCAGAGTTGAGTGCCCGCCTTGCTGTCGGTGAGAGAGGACCTGTAAGTGACTATCTATACTTAATTCATGTTAGACTTATGTCCACGTCTCAGAACATCCTTCCACCGCCAACACCGGGTATGCATTCCTTGATTGGGTTTCTCCTTGGAAATGCGAGACCAGGAAACCAAGATACCGTTCTCAATGTGAAGCGCACCGTCCTGGCAGTAGCCTGGCTAGCAATCAATCAATCCGTGAGTATACTCCAGGACCACCTCAAGCTCTCGCTGATTACAAATCTAGCTGGATCCTGCTGAGGCTGCCGAAAGACCGCGTCCGCAACGATTCTGGCATGGAGCTGACCTGTCAAAGCTGACCTTGGTACGCAGACGAGCCGAACAGGCTATGCGCGTGGGTGATCGTGTGAACTTGAAGGATTCAGAAAACTCTCCGGTGACGGTACATGGTCGAGAAGGCGAACCACCGGGACTCGTAGAGGTTAAGACCCTTGTGGTAAAAGAGACCCGCACACTCGTCCATGTATTGTGGCAAGACGGCACGCGCGAGACTCTGGATGCGAAGGACACTGTCCCATATATAAATCCTGATGAGTACGATTGCTGGTATGTAGCTAGTTCTTTTGCGACACGGTACGCAGGTTGAAATTCTTTCTTGACAGGCCGGGAGATCACGTTATTTGGAAGTCTGAAGACTCAAAACGTCCTGCTATCATTCAATCCGTCAATGCTGTGGACCGTATCGCACTCATTCGATTCACGGATACCGGTAATGTTGAGCTTACGTCCGTCCTCGAATTGGACCCGCACGGTGCCAGCGACTGGTCGTCCGTTTCGCCCGTCGAAGGTCTCGGATTGCACCGAGGTGAATTCGTCTTCATCCATAAGGAAGGGACGACCAATGGTGCACAGAAGCCAATGGTGCCCCGTATCGGTGAAGTCGAGGACTGGGTACGTGAGTCGCTCATCATACATTTACGCGAGAATGGTCACATGGGTGGCTGGAGGCGTGAGCTGGCAGAAATCGGCAATAACATCGCGGCGGCTCGCGGGAAGGATTCGAATTTGGAAGAAGGGACCCTTCAACGTCCTCGAAAGGACGATGCTTCGTTGAACTGGTTTGGAGAGGTAGTGGATGTAAGTACGTTGATTGCTTTACATTTGTTTATTCTAATACCTAGGCGGCAGCTTCGACTTGATGGCACCGTGGAGGTGATGTTACCTGACGCTACACTAACTACCCTTCCTCTTGAACGGGTAACACGACTCTACGATGGCTTGGAACAGCTCGAAGATATGTGGGGTGACGATATGTCTGAAAGTGGAGACAGCTACGAATCCGATGGAGAGGAGGAACTTTGGACACAAGATGCGAACGGGAGATGGGTATTCAGTGGCCATGTTGAAGAGGATGATTGGTCAACGGATGAGGCTGAAGTTGATGGCGATGCTATGGATGTTGATGAAGAAGGCTGGTCGTCGTCGGATCCGACCGCTCTGCAGAGTGCTGACACCTCTCCGCCTCACATGTCCCCTTTCGACATCGAGCCCATGACTGTGCGACCCGCATCACCAGACGTCCCGAAGGACGCCATTGAAGTCGATGAAGACGATAGAGGTGCTGATTCTGCAGATGACGACGACGATTCAGGTTGGAAACGTTTCAAGGTTATACCTTCAGCACCACCGGATCACGCCTTCTTTAGCTCCTCTCCCGCTCAGCCTTCACGAAACTTCCTTGCACGGCTTCAAAAAGAGTATCGTGTTTTGTCCAACAGCTTGCCAGGTAAGCTGCTTCGAGAATATTTGACGGTTTATTATAACATTCTATTTCCCAGAAACTATCTTGGTACGGGCGTATGAAGACCGTACAGACCTCCTACGCTGTCTCATCATCGGCCCAGAAAACACTCCATACGAAGACGCGCCGTTCGTCATTGACTGGATGCTTGACTCAAATTTCCCACATAGCCCACCCGTAGCGCATTTCCTCAGTTGGACGAACGGTAACGGCAGAGGTCAGTTCATTCTGTTTCATAGTTCATCCAGCGTCAACTGACAACAATTGTCCCCCGCTTAGTAAATCCGTGAGTCGAGACATACACATGCATACGTAGATATCTGATTGCTAACCCTTACTCAGAAATTTGTACGAAGAAGGCAAGGTCTGCCTGTCCATTTTGGGAACCTGGGCTGGCGATAAGAATGAGACGTGGAGTGCATCGCGATCGTCTTTGCTGCAAGCGTTTGTATCGATACAGGGGTTAGTATTGGTGAAGGAACCGTGAGTACATTTACCCTCTATCTACCATCTCCTTGAGAAGTCACATGTCAACCCTCCTCCCCTCTCCAGATGGTTTTGCGAGCCAGCATACGAGAAACTGAGGGGAACAGAAGAGGGCATCGTCAATAGGTACGTATCTCACCCCCTTCCATCTGTTCCGCTGACATGCGTTCTGAAAATCCTTTCCAGCCGGCTCTACAGCGAGAAAGCATACGTCCTGTCACGAGGGTTCGTCCGTCGAGCCCTCGAGATCCCTCTGGGCGGACTCGAACCAGAGATCGACTGGATGTACTATCGGAACGGGAAGCTGCAGAAGGTGGTGCAGGATGCTAGAGCGTTGGTCGACAAGAGCAGGACGACGACGCCGAATGCTGCTGATACCGGAAACGGGGACGCTGAAGGGTCGGATTCGGATAGTTCGGATAGGGACCTCGCTGTGCCTAGGTTAACCGGAGGAGGGATCATCACTTTGGAACGGACATTAGCAAAACTACAAGTTCTACTGGACACTCATCACAGCAGATGACCCCCATCGCATTACTTTACCTCACCGTGCACACGCACATAACACATTGATTTACGCAGTCTATCCCCTACATAGACGGATTTTTTTTACCGGCATGACTTGCGAGGTTTTCCTTTCCCATCTGGCAGAGTTCTTATGGCTTTCGATGTACCGAGTAGTTTCTGTCATATATAAAAATCAACATAGAACTTGTATGTATACTGAAGGTGCTTAGCATCTCTATCCCCAGTCTTTCCAGTCCATGACGAAGTTAGGTTATTAAGATACATTCGTGCACCGCAAAGTACACGGGAGCGAGATATTTTAGTATAAGTACTAGAGTCCGTATGGGATGCACTCAAGCCGTTCCTGAGATCTACCCAAGTACAGCAGACTATATACACAAACGAACGCACGGGCAGACTTTGGGAAAAGAGTGAAGGAGGTCTAGCCTGCCCAACGAACGGAAGCGTGCGAGCACGACAGTTATATCGACAAAATGTATGTACTGCCTGGATAACCATATCCAGGTTCGAATCGTCCGTAGCAAAAAAAAATAGATTTAAAAAACAGAGAAGGGAACTAGGAATACGACAGGCCTCCAAGGCGAACGCGAACAATGCGGGGTGGCGGGGGCGAGAGAGAAGGTCGGCACAGAAGGTGTGTGTAATGTGTGTTCATCCTGCAGGCGTGCCGTTGAACAAGGAGGGGTAGTGAAAAAGGGGGAGGGTGTAGCGATACAAATGTCGGAAGTACATGCACAGATACAAACTCTGGGTAGTGCGTCGTTGACGGTCACCACCAGGAAGTTCTGGATGGCCAAGCCTCCTTTATGATACGGAGACGCGATGGGAAATTACATGGGTTGGGGATGCTACAGCGGGGCTCGGAGAACGCCAAAGCGCTCAGCACTGTCCGAGGAATTTGCTCTTGGGGATCGGCTGTCCAAAGTCGTCTTTCCAAGTCGTGAGGTTCGGGTTTGTGTACGCCTCGATGTACCTAGAAATCAATCGCCCCAGATCAGTCAAGTCCATCCCGTTTAGTACAAAAAGCACTACTCACGTGTTGATATACGCTTCCGTCGGGAAGTTAACGGGGTCGCACCCGTAATTGATATTATCCGGATCCTGGTAGACCCTAATGTAATCGATCTTCATCGTCGTCGGGAACGTCAAGTGGTCCACGTCCACCGGTCCAAAATTCGTTGACATGCCGAGGTTGGCAATGATATACATGGGTTCCTGGGGCACGGGCCGTTGGTCGATCTCAACGCGTGTGTCGGCCGCCATGCCACCTTGTTTGAGCGTCCAGGCGAGTTCGTTGTTGGCGATCCAACTGATGTACCCGCCATCGAAACCGGGCTGGTATTGGAACCCGTAAACTGAATACTGGTTGCCCGTCAGTTCATATGCTTCCTGGTCTGATAGAAAAATTTCAGCATTCCCATCTGACAACCAGGTGAGAGGACATCTCTTACTCGTCTCAGTGACACTGGACGTCGCCTGCTGGTAAACTCCACCCATGTAGGGATTCATCACGGTGATATCAGGGTTCTGGATGATGAAGTTATCTGTTGTGTTGAACCACTGATACGCCTCGTTGAACGGCTAATCTCGACGCGCGCGGACGTCAGAACTACAAACATCGAGATGGAAAGGAACTACTTACAGCCCATTGGCCAGATTGGGAGACCTGCCCCGTCAAAGGTGTACCTGTGATCTAAACATAGCATTTTCATGAGCGAAACCATCCACACAAAACGCCTGAAATGAGCCGAAATTCACCTGCGCCTCAAAGATATCAATCTCGGGTGCGGCACGACCGACGTACGTCCCGTCAGAATGCATAGGTCCTGGGTGTGACTCGCCAGGGCATGTACACCGCGAGAGACGCTGACCGGGGAGGAAAGAGAGAACGTCATTGTTTGTTGGATCACCGTTCTCTGTGGCAGCAATGGGAAGACCATTGAGCGTTTGGTTAGAAGCGGTTCCAACATCGCACGCATCGTACGTGTACGGCCACTGTACATCAGATGAAATGACAAGTCATGAGTTTCCCAGATGTGACAATGAGATGGACACGCGCACCATTCCATCGAGGCTGGCGCCGTAGCCAGCGCGGCCCAAGTTGCCCATCATCCACACGGCGGGCCATAGCCCAACAACGTTATTGATACCAGGCAACACCACGCTGGTTTCAATCAGGCCACCAGTGAAACAAAATTTGTTCCAGGTAGACATCAATCCACCTTGGAAATTCAAGCCGTGCGTTTCCTTTCTGGACAGGGTGATTTCCAACGAGCCGTTCTTGGTTGTGATCGCCGCGGGGTCGTACCATTCCAGGTTATTCGTCTGCCAGTAATGCAGGTCGACGGCTTCCCAGTACGGGTCGTCGCCAGGATAGAAAGTGCGGCCATCGGTGTTGAACTCGTCGGACCAGATGAGCTGCCAACTCTTGCCGTTTACGTAGTCGGCCTTGGTGTAGGCATCGTGTGGGGTTTGTAAGTCGATGAGTCCCCGGTTACCTGCCATCGTGGGAACCTATCGCCATTTTCAGTTGATGTGTATGGAAGAGAAAACCCGGCAACCGCACCTGTCCGGATGCGTTGATCCCACCAAGATTGAATCCACCCATCATTGACTGTTGGCGCTTAGTAAAATGACTGATAATTGGGTATCCAGCGCTGTGGCAACCGATATTCGGTTAGACGGCTTGTGCTGCGGAAAATTGAGAAAATAGGGAGAGGAACGTACAAGAGCGCCAAGATACCGACAATGAGGACAGTCAAGCAGCCGAGGTTGATGAGACCCCTGGAGGTAAAGATGTCTCCACGCTGGTCATTTTTGTGATCTCGTCGAGGTTCGGGGTTGTGGATACTGTCGTCGTCCTCCGCGTAGGTGGGAGACAAGTTCGCGCCCCATTCTGTAGGATTAGGTGACAACGAAAACTACGAAGTGCGACCATAAGCGAAGGCGTTGAGTTGAAGGCAACGGGTACAGCATACCTTGTCTGATATTGATGGCGGTATTGAGGCAGCAACGTGTCCCGAGGAGAAACCCGACGCGTATCGTGAGTCGTCCTAGGAATGAGAGACGAACACAAGCGAGATCAGCAAAGGTGGAGCGGTGGGAGCAACGGTGCACGTACCGATGACATGTCGCTGTGGGCCGCAGATACTGCGCGCGGTGTGTTGGAGAACGCGGCCTGCACGCCCGACGGACCCGCACGAGGGCCGGCGGGAACCAAAAGACTGGCCTCGGAGCCAGGAGAGCTGTTTAAAAGGTATGGTTTGGATTTGAGCGGCGCCATGCTCGGCGCTGGGATCTATTGGGTATGTGTCGAGAGCGGGTATGAAGTAGCGGTAAAAGACAGTGAGGAGAGGATTGAGAACGACGAGGGGAGAGAGGTCGTCGTGTAGAAAGAGAGTGGTGGAACAACAAGAACAAGTACTTGACGGACGGCGTCTATGTTCACTCCACTCTCATTTTTGCTTGACTCGGCATAATAATTCACAGGATCACGTGATATGGCGTCACTCCATTGTCACGCCCGCCCCTTGCACCAAATCCAATATCCCGCCCCGGCTGTTGCCCTCGTTCAACTCGTCCACCGCCTTGGCCACTCTGGTCAGCCCCGTCATCTCCCCGCCCTCCCCGCCCACCTCGAGACCTTTTTCAGCCGCCATCTCGTCAATCTTCCTCAGCCGCACCAACATGGCTTCGTTCGCCCGCACCAATGCATCGTGCTCGGGTCCAGCGTTGAGCACGTCCAGTAATTCCGCCTTTTGTATCTTGTAGATGGCGAGAGAGGCCGCGGGGGGGTGTGAGATCAGCGTGTGCGTCGTCTTTGCCTCTGTGCTCGGTCCTGCACTTGGATGCGTATATGTGTTCTTTTCCAGCCATTTATCCAAGGCGTTCACCGCGTCTTTGGCCTTTTTGACCTTGTCCCGTCTCGCAGGGCGGCCTTTTTTCTTTTCCAGTTTGAGAGGGGGCGCGGTCGAGGACGATGCTTCCCCGGCAGAGAGCCCCAGCGCAGTTGCAACGTCTACTCCGTCCTCGACAAAGTACTCTCGTGGGAGATTACAGGGATTATGGGGACGCAGAGACGAATGGGGAAGGATGTGAAAGACTTGTGCGGATAGCAGGGTAGTGAGTACGTGTGTTGCATACGGCTGTAGAGGTAAAAGATGCGGCTCCGTTAGAGAAGACGGGAGGTTGAGCAGGGTATGGTAGACGTCTGTGTAGATTAGATATGATATTTGACACTGATATAATGGACGTACCGATGGGCAGGGGGATATGCTTGATAGAGTGCAGCGAGGGCGCGGATGTCGAGGGCTGCGAGAAGAAAAAGGTGTACACGCCAAAGAGCGCGGCCACTCTAGCGAGTGGGTTCGTATCATTGCTGATGTAGTCTGCAAGCGATAGTTAGCGTGTGCAGGCTGAGAGTGGGATGGCACGTACCCGCAAACAGCCTGAGAGTGACGTTCAAGAAGGCCTCCCTGGAGCGAGCGTCGAATACCTTGAGATGGAACAACGGCCATCCCTGGTCGCTCCAGAGTGTCTTGAAGAGCTCGAACGGTCTTGTGCCATCGTAGTACTGTGCAAAGAGGTGCAGCAGGTGTTCAATGTCTTGCTTGAGTGGACTGACAAAGAGAGAGGACGTGAAGTAGGACGGCTGCAGCGTGATCTCTCCCCGGGTCACTGTCGGTGCAGGCGAGGTGGACATGAGAGAGGGGTGCACGTGACTGAGCAGTGTGTGTTGGGTGTGTGGCCCAAGGCGTGCGACATGTCTCCTCTTCTCCGCCGGACGAGCAAAGTGGCCTGTTTTTATTGCAACTCGGCCCAACTACCACGCAACGCACAGTCCTTCCAGTGCTCAGAATGTGCTTGCTGGAACAGATACGACAGCCACGGCGAAATTATATCAGACGACCCCGCCATGCACGATGAGAACCTGAACGCTCCCTCCTTTGCAAAGCGAGGTACTCCAATCATCGCAATACCCACACATGTCTCTTACCTCCTCAACAGCTTCCCCCAGAAAAGACCGTCTGCCCAGCGTGTACGGCCAGGCCTTGTTCTGCCACACCTGCCAAACAAACCAAATGCTCATAGCCAACCTCCTCTCAAACTACCTCCCTTCCCAAGACGTACGTCCCTAGTGTCGCCATCTCACGGCATCTAACCTTTGCCCCCTGCCAGGACCCGGAATACACCAGACGCACAGAGCTCCTCCCCGCCTACCGCCAATCGGTCGAAACCCGCTACCCGCCCGTCTGCCACAACTGTCTCCCAGCCGTAGAAGAGGAAATCAAAAAACGCGACTACATGGCCCGCACCAGCGCACTCGGCGGCTTCCTCCAAAAAAGCAGAGGCAAAGGCAAGCAGAGGCAGGTCAGCATCAGCTTACAGGAGAAGCACAGGTTGGACAGGGAGTTGGTCGTGTGGAGGTTCAGAGGTGCTGCATGGGTGGTGGGCTGGGTGGGCAGCGTGACAGCCTATGGTGCTGGTAAGTGCCATTTTCCGACTCTAGAGTTGCCCTGACTCTCGGCGTCGAAAGTGATTGCAGGGTACGGCCCACCACATCTCTCGCAGCGGTTCGCTACGGCACTCCCCCTCCTAGTGCTATTATCCATCATTTGGACCGTGTGGGATCCCACCTACGCTTCTCTCAAGAGAGCCCAGCTGCAAGGGCGTGAAGTCCGACAGCGGGGGAAGCGGGAATACAACGTCGGTAGCCCCTAATTTATACAACACAACATCTAGTGATATTGCTCATCTTGCAGATCCTCCAACTGATCGTCTGGATGTCCAGGCTGACGACTTCTCTTGCTCTGGCACTCCCATCATATAGATCCTCATTAGACGACCTCCCATCCACACCCACTCGATGGTACGCTTATCTCTCCCTCTCCCTCGAACTCGCCGTAAGCTGCCCCACCTGCATATCCCCACTTCTCCCCTATATAAAACTCACACACCCCGTATATCCAGGTTCTCATCCGCTCAGCAACCATCCTCCGCGTCGAACGCCCCCCACCCGTCCAACTCCAAGCCCGTTTCTCCCATCGTCCCTCCAACCTCAACGACCCGTCGTCGACCGTCTCGCCCCCTTTCTCACGCACATCCACACCGGCGCTGGGCACAGACCCAGACCTGCTCGCCACCCTCTCGCTCTCCAACAAACCCATCACGGCGACGGGGAACCCGATATTTGGGATTCCGTCGTTGCCGGTGGGGGGCAGACAGAATGGTGGGGATGTGAGTTTGAATGCGATGGATGAAGATCAAGAGGAGGAGGAGGAAAGGGAGAGAGACCCGAATGCGATGGATTGGTCGCCGCTTTCTCCAGCCCGGAATCGCCATCAGAACCAGAACCACACCCACCACGCACCCGCAGCAGATGCCTCCTCGTCCGCATTCTTCGTCCGCCCACAGCGGTTCTTTGCCCCGGAGGAACCCACAGGACTAGAAAACCTGTTCGCCAAGACGATCAAGCTCGCGGACGACGATAGGATGGACGGCGGGGCGCGTCAAGGAGAGAGTAGGAGGAGTAGGAGTAGGAGTCCGTGGGGTGGGAGGGGGAGGGGGAGGGGGAAGACCGTGGGGAGGTGGGTGGTGATGGGTGTGGTCGTGTTGGTCGTGCCTGCGTTGTTGGGTGCGGCGGGGTATAGAGTTTGGGATGTGAGGAGGAGAGCGAGGGATGGTGCCGGTGGTGGGGGGGCTGTGAGTATGGGTTTGGACGTCCCTGTCGTCGTCGTGCTGGATACCGATGTAGGGACAGGAGGAGGAGGAGGAGGAGGGCCGGAGGAATATTCATGATGTAATCCGTATTTTGATTTTTTTTGGTTTGGTTTGGTTTGCTGCTGCCGTTCTTCTGACAGACATAAAACGTTGAATTTCGCGGTCCAGAAAATAACATGGATCGCGCTACTCTAATGACGCGGGATGTTGGAAGGTCTACACTTTGTCGAACTCTACCGGAATGAATATATGGGGAATGGGCAGATCTGTCGGAGTCTGGGGGAACGTTCCGGCATGAATCATTCCCAAGCAGAGAAAACTAAATAAATAAAAAATGAAGGTGGGGTATGGGTGTTAAACTGTCAACAATGAACAGGCGGGCGGGGTCACCCACCCCTTTATACCGAATTTTGAATCGACACCGAAAACCCGCTTTTTTACTGCACGATCTGCCGTGCGGTTGAATGGCTGTCAATCATCATTTTTGTACGGAGTTGAGGAGACCCAATTTTTTTTGGCGACTGTAACTTGAAAATACTGGGTGTGTGCTAATGAGTAGAGGGTAGGGATGTATTGAGAAGTAGGGCGTGATGTAAAGGGGTAGGGATGTATTGAGAAGTAGGGCGTGATGTAAAGGAGTTGGGGTGCATTAGAGGGCAATGGCGTATAAAGGAGTAGGGGTGTATTACTAGAGAGTAGGGGTGTATAAAGGAACAGTTCTTGACTATAATCTATACTCTATTGCAGATAAGTATTGACCGCACAACCGATACGACCCCTTTCTAGTTCCCACCAGCCTAATGTCTGGTCTATAGCGGACCAGGACAGCATATCAACGACCGAAAGCACAAGCCAGGCAGTACAAACCCGGAGAGACACGCACCTTCTCGGCATTAAGCATCCTCATCAACCCTTCGTATACATAAAACGCACAAGCGTTGCTCGGGAACGCCCTCAACAAACACGGGCTAAGCCCCGCGAAGAACCCGCGCACGCCTGCTGTCGAACGGATCTGGCGAACGGTGCCGAGAAAAGTCGGTCGGGCGGACGTGTGTGGGGTTGCCATCATTCGGCTGGGGACGGACAGAGGTAGTAAGTGGGGAGGGTTGTGAAGAAAGTGCGTGAAAGGACGCGGAGAACTGAGTCAACGCGGCTGAGAGGACGGACGTACTTCTTGATGTTGTCGGCAGGAATGGCCATGAACCAGAACGCAAAGGCTGAAAGCCCTCCAGAGAGAAAATTAGCCGTGCCGGTGCTCATCTATTGTCACCAAGCGGTCAGGTTTCTGGGTAACGTTGAGTTGAGTGCGACAAAGCACGCTGTGGACACACCTCGAGTGGACTGCCTCGAAGATGGGAGAATCCACGCATTAAAGCCTAAGACCGCTCCTTTACGCGTTAGTAGGAACACCCTGTGGAATATTAGATCTGATGCGCGAAAACGACGAACCTCGAAGGAGAGGAACATCCAGAGGAAATTCGCTCGGAACGCTAGGCTTCCTGTGAACCCCGTCCACAGGCCTAGCACACCTTTTCCTCGGACAATCTGGCGCGCACAGTCTATTGGACCTTTGTATTGTCTGTCTGCGACCGAACGTTGGTATTGCATCTGGAGTTTGACTACGCGAGTGAAAAAAAAAAGGTATCAGACGATTCTGCGGAAACATCTGTACGTTTTCAGGACATACTCTTCAGGTGTTCCATGGGAGTTGCCAAGAATGCGCTTTATGCAGTCCAAAGTGGGTGAATGAAAAGGGGAGGTAAGATTGGAGAAGGTTACCTCGTCAATCCCGCTCCCAGACCTGCCATTCCGTGCCCAAGAAGTGTGAGTCGTTGCGTAGACGACTCAGATCCAGGGACTTGTTCAGTCCATTTATGACGGATGAGATACAGTCGGTAATTATGGAGAGATCCGAGCAGGACAGAGTCGATAAGGGCCCACCCAACTGCCGGAGGTGTTGCTCCCTTGTAAAGCGCAAATATCGACTATATTGGCTTGTATCAGTATGTAGTTTTTGTGCAATATTAATGGGCTCTAGCATCGGAGGCGGTTGACAGACCTCGTTGCGGACTATCTGAGAAAGACAGTGAATGGCTCCGCGGTATGTTCCTGGTGGAGAACATTGCATGCGTGTTTTGACAGTGTCGAAGCTTGATACGTTATTTGTGAGATATGCCACTGTATATTGTAGGTATATGAAACGTACCCATGGCCTACAGCAACCTACTAAATTCAATCTGAGTTGAGTTTCAAGATGAATGATGAGAGTTCGACCTTGGTTAGACCTAGCAAGGGGAATAAGGATGGATGAAAGATATTTTAAAAGATGCATAGAATACTTACCACTACCAACACCTGCTACGGCCCCTGCAACCCTTATGTGACTACCGTCACTTTTGTTCGTCATTTTAAGAGAATCATGGACTCGGACGAGAAGATGCCGCGGATAGCCGCGGATTCAGATTCAAACGCAGCCCACGTGTCATTGGGCGTCTGTTACACATTATATCACAGCTTCCACGTCCGACCCTATAAGTCGTCGTCTGGGATATATTACACGTTTATTCAGATTTCCACTTGTCTGTCTTCTGTTGCTACAATGGCTGAGGAACCGGAGCCTAACCTCGACTCTACCAACACAGATACTCCACAGGAAGGGCCTGAACTTGAGCGACAATGTCGTATTTGTCTAGATGGCGAAGACCCTGAACTCGGCAGACTCATTAGGCCCTGTCTATGTAAAGGCTCAGTAAGCGTGAGTGACAATATTTTGCACGGAAAGTCTAGTGGAAGGTATAATGAAACGTATCCTTAGTATGTCCACGTCAAGTGCCTCCACCGCTGGCGAAACACTTCCGCATCTAGGAGTGCTTTCTACCGATGCCCGCAATGCGGCTACCATTACCGATTCTCTCGTACTCGGGTAGTCGGTATTGCAAGCAATCCCAGTGAGTCATCTACCCCACGTCTCTAGAAATGACTCTCATGAAGACTGGGTACATACAGTCGTGGTAGGGGTCTTGTCGGGCATCGCATTCACCCTCCTTCTCTTTCTTTCTTCCTTCATCACTACCTACCTCATCTCTAACACAGGTGAAAGCTCTTATTTCACCATATACCCCATGGAGACCTTCCGCGACGTCCTCCGTACAGCCGTCTGCGCTCTCACCGATGCGCCATGCGAGGAGGTCATACTCTCCGCCAGGACGAGGCGCGTCCGTGCGCGGGTACAGAAGGCCCCGCCAACGCTCCTGAACCGCTTTGTTCGTCGCCTCTTGCTCGGGCTGCCAACGGTGGGAGCCGGATCAATACTTAACATGCTGTTCACGTTGCCGATTCCTTTCACACATTGGATCCGAGTGCGACTGAGACGAGGTAGTCGGAGTTCATCTGATATCACCACGCTCATTCTGTTGGCGGTAATCATTATCGGGGCTATGAGGTAGGTGTCGATATAATATTATGGGGAAGCATATCTAATGAATGTGACCAGGGCATTGTTCAAGGTATACCGACTGACTGAAAAAGTCGTTCATCGTGTACTGCTCCGAGCAGAGGATGCTATTCTGGAGGTCTCATGAACGTACCATCTATCGCACCCCTAATTTATTTATCTATTGGTAATCACCACTCTCACCTCGCCTTCCTTACCATATCAACATCTCGGTCTTGCATCATATCAATATCTTGGTCTTGTATCCATATCATGACATGCTGAGATCGTTAACAAAATACTTGAGCAATGCTACACACAGAACTAGGATAAATACGGGGTATTCGCCGTTCCTGGTCGGTTGGTTACCTATCAAGATGTATATACTACATATCTATCTACCAGTTCCGTCGCAACTGTCTTTTTACGGCTTCATAAGCTGCTTTTGTCTCTGTCCTACTGGGCTCTAGCTCGGTCAAATATTGATCTATCGCCTGGTCTATCCGATACACAGGGAACTCCCCTCTAGAAGCCGGCGACTGTGGTCTTCGAGCTTCCTCCAGCCAGTCTGTTAATAGTACGGCGATGTCGGACGAGAGCGCCTGTACATTTGCTTGGTCGTTGAATGGTGGTATCTGAATCGCATCGTATTCAAACACAGGATCAGACGATAAAGCAGGACCAGAATGCATGGAGGGCTTACCTGGGACTCATACATCTCGTGTAGGACGTCCCATACTTCTGGGTATGGGACCCCACATTGGATCAATATCCGAGGGGCCCAGCCATGAGGCAAAACGCCCTTGTTCGCTAATGCAAAGCGAACAAGGAGCGAGGCAATATGTCCTACAAGATTACGCAGCACTCAGTAGGACGTTTATTTACTCCTTGTAGAACATAACTCACGGACTGGGAACGCGCTCTCTGACGGGTAGAAGCGTTGTCCAAGGGGTATGATCTTCGACATCAGTCGGTCTGCCCCGACCTTTGGCTCAGTATCCTCAAGAGCTGCAGTGACAAATTACCTTAGAATCGAAGGGGGCCAAAATGATATCCGACGCTCACCTTCCTCAAAGATCCTATTCCAAATCGGCCGTACAAGGTTTTCATCTCGATGTCCAGAAACGTGGAAGATAAGAAGCTTTTGTACCGGTAGGTCAAAGGGCTCGGCATAGAGTTGATACAACTAAAGATCAGTACATCGATATCAGTAATGGGTGGAAAATATTGAGTGAAGATCTTACTTCCGTGATGTTGAAGAGGGTCTTCGAAAGGAGCTGAACCTTTGCACCCGCTTCTCCCGAATCCCTTGAATGTGGCAAAACGGCATTGTAAATTTCCAACTGCACTTGAGCAACTTCTAGCTTTTCCTCGAGGTCTGTCAGGAAGGCAATCGCGGTTTCATGTCTTCCTCCAGCGGAAACGGGATGTGACTTGGCATTGCCGACAGCCAAAGTGAGGTATTCCACGCGGGTGTCTAGGGAAAGATCGAAACTGATAAACCAAGTCAGCAAAATACAGTAACAACTAAGATGCGATAAGTACTCAGTAGAGTCGGCCAATGCCCCCAGCACCTCCGCTGCTCGTAGTGGCTGTCCGTCCTTGACGTAGAATTGCCACAATAGCTGATACTTTTGGACGTCCGGTTCTCGCCGCAGATGAGCTTCGAGATATGGCGGTCTCATTTCCAGAAGTTCGTCCGCTAGGCCCCTTTGAATCAACCAATCATACAAAGTCGAGTGGAGCATCTCGTCCTCGCTGGCGAACGCAAGCTCATAAGCATGGCTGCGTACAGTCTCTGGATCATCGGATGTGGGGGTGGATGGTTGCTTGGCAGCGTTGGCACGTTCCTCGAATACCGACAGAGAATCGAGCACTAGCTCGTAGCAGTGAGATCTCCGCTGCCATGACTCTGCACGAGGATCGTTTTCGGGGAGGCCCGCAGCCCAGTACTCCTGACCTTGGCCGTCGGTATCCATTATTTGCGCACAGTATAATGGTAGCTCAACAGCACCTGCAACAGAATTCCGTCAGCTCGAAGAGGATTGGAAAAGGCGTCATATATACCCTTTGCATAGTTGAGATGTTGGTAGTCCCCGCAGATTTCTCTAAGCTTCTCAAGGTCCAATATCCGGGCTCCCTTGATAAATAATCTGGAAAGAGTTCGTTAGGTTTGATTAATATTGGAGGTTGATCTAGTCACCTTAAGGATTCTCCAAGCCATTTCTGCCTCTCCGCGGGATTCGGTGTTTCCACCGCCTTGCGGACATTCTCCTTGGCCTAGTGCGAAACATAAAATGACTGCAGAAGAAATAAAAGCACTACATACTTTGTATAGCAGAACATCATCCGTGCTGCAGAAGGATCCACAACGTTGTTGGAGCACCTCACTAATTGTGTCAACCTAGAGGATTGAGATGAGTCCCGCAGGACAGTAACATTTGTGATCACATACACTTATCTGCTGTCCGATTTGCTGGTTAATGACGACATTCACCAAAGCACGCGACGCAGCGATGCCGTCCTGAGACGTAACCAATTGCTCGAAAGTCAATCCAGTGATGGTCTTCTGCACAGACAGATCACACCTACAGCACGATGCTTAGTGTATCACAATCTTGACGAATGTTGCAACTTACTGGGTGATCAGTTCTCCTAACCGATGGTCTGTAAGAAGGAGAACGAACGAGATGGCTTCGATGGTCCTCCCGAGCAAATTCAGTAATTGTATCACGGAGCTTTGCTCAGCCTGGATAATGCGTTCAGCGCTCGGGGCAATTTACAGCGCTGTTGGTATAGAACACACCTTCCAAGCCTCCTGCTCCGCAGCAGTAGCTGACCGGGCGCCTGTATAATCGCTGGGCGCAGAGTGAAACAGGTGAGGATTTTTATCCAGCAGCTCTTTCAATGCATATAGGTTTTTTTGGATCGTTACGAGTACGTCATCTGGTACGTTCGGTTCTTGCAGGCCCAAAGGACTGCAATACGCGGAGATATCAATATAAGAAACCTGCGGCATCATTGTGAAGGCACATACCCAGGCTTTGTTAACCTCGCTTTCCACAATGGGCGCACCAATCGTGCAAAGTAAAGTGCAAGACCTTCCCGCCGGCCGCTGAATGTTGCAGTTCCTGCGGTGTCGCCTAGTTCAACGGTATGTTAATGTGAATTGGATAAATAGGCAGAATCATGTACTCACTAGTACCATACGTGACCCTCTCAGCCCACATTGGTCTTTCGCCAAAGTCATAGAATGCCTGCTTGGCCACAGCGGCGAGGTCTGGACTGACTGTACTGATTGTCCCCAAGTTGGACAGCTCTCCCATTTCAAGGAACGTGTTGCCACTGGCAATGGCGAGCAGCATCGCACATGTTTGGTCGCGTCCAAAGCTATATGAGGTGAGAAAAAAATCCTATAATGTATGATCAAGATAAGTACCTATCACGGAACTGAATAAGTGGCTGGGCATTTCCTTCCACTTGAAACTCTTCGATGACATCCCGTAAGTAGTCCAACGCCCTACGCTTAGCAAGGAAAGTAAGTCCTACGTTGGTTAAAATCATGAATTGCCGTGAGGGCTCGCAGAATTGAGTTGCGAGCTCGTTCATGACAGGGGGTGTAGGTGTATCAGACGGGGTAGAGGCGGCGGCTGCCAAAGACGGCCGGGGAACGGGGGCCATGGCCCATGTCCTCCCAGGAATTGCAAGCAAAGCGGCTTGTTCCGTTAATGGTGGTCGTCCGGACCCTGCATTCGCACCATAGGCTGTAGCATATGCTTGGGCTTGCTGGGTTTGCGGTCCATTCAATTGCCCGAAAGAACCGATACGACTGAGATCTGGAGACAAACATAAGATGTAGTCTGTGCCATCTGTATCGCCAGGCTGAGCAGCAACTGCTAACCCGGCCTCGTAACATGAGTTCTCCAGACCCTTGACCACGTAAGCGCGGGACGGCTGGTCCGGGGGTGGATGGGCACCACCATAACCTGGCAGAGAAGCAGGGAAAGGGCTTGACTGCTCGTCTGGATGAAGCAGGTTAGGAGGAGGTAGTCGGACGTGAACTAGTTGCAGTGGTCGTTGGGTGCCACTGGTACTTGGGCCCCCGCCAAATCCATAGGAATAATTGAAATTGGAGCCAGAGGTTGAGAAAAACAGTCTCAGTCCATTGGTGGTGATTGCCATGAGATGGGGCCCATTTTGTGAATTGCTAGGTTCGATAACATGTAGGGCAACAATCATGAATGTATTGGGTGTGATGGCTGGAGATCCGGGAGCTTTGTCTTGCGCAGCCTTATATAGGTTTGATAACGTCTGTACGTGTTGCACGGATTTGTCGCCGTTAGTTTTGTATACGGATATAGTGTTGTTAGCGGTGAGCGTATAGAAGCAGCTTCTAGCAAAGTCCGAAACGAGAGAAACGATTCTGTCTAGAGCGAGTTAATATACTATCACACAAATTCCAGTGTGATTTACCTTCTGCCTTCGAGGCAGTGAGTCTGGGTATTAAGCTTTGAACCCCTCCTACGGAGTGGTTGATGAGCTGCACCCTCTTCCCGAACCAGCCTTCCTTCTCTTGGTAGTGGAGCTCATACAGATTGCCATCCTGCAAACCGCACATGAATATCCTGCCGTCAGAGGTCCCGATCACGGACGTCATTTCAACGTCTGAGGACACAGACATGTCTGTGGCGTATAATTTGATCTCCTTGCGAATTTTGTTGTTCGGCGCGGGTACGCTGGCGGTGGAGACACCTAGAAGCAGAACAGATATTGGTGTACAAATGACAAGAAGGGATGTGATCTCGTCGATAAATACGCCAGGTTTGGGTTTAACTAGCGCGACATGGGTTATAACGTCTGGTTGATCAGTGAATGAGCTCAGCTCTTCGCTAATACAAAATCATAAATCGAATTTGCTGAGGATACAAACGCAGGAACGCACCCTTCCAGATAGTCCCACAAGAACAAGTTGTTGTCAATACTGATCCACACCCTCTCGATCTCAGGCATTAATCCCATATGTGACGTTACGCTGGTGGCTAATATCCCATTAGCATCGTGCGTGCTCATATTATAACGCTGTGCGTACTGTTGTAATACTGGAATAAGCCTTCTGGGATGCCTATGAGCCTCCGTTTCTGGAATGGTACGCGGTAGTCGTCTGGGAAGACGGTATACGACGCAGAGGAGGCTACACCGGCTTATTTGATATAAGCATTACAGACATCGAATGGGGAACCACAAGCTCACGGATTGTCAACATATCCCCCAACTCTGGAACGGCTTGTGCATCCTTCACGAGTTGTTCCTGAATAATACGACTCGCACTTTGCAGAGCCGGCAAGTCCAGCGTCGGGATGGGTTTTAACGGTAATTGTGTTGCTTTCACAACGCTCATGGCGTTGGCAAAACTGCTGGACGACGGAGGGTACGCTGAGGAGGAGGCGGGCTGCAAGACCATGGCAGGCAGTGGCGAGTTTTCGGAGGATGCCTTGGGACAAGGACGCGTCTGAATTCGCACAAGCGCCCTACGCCAACTTCAACTTGAGCCACCTCCTTCTCGGGCTAGGGCCCTCTTTCTCTGCTTGGAACTGTGGCCTGAGTCGATTCTCTCTTGATATACTCGACGACGATATCTCTCGCAACAACATCTACGCCCACCTGGATCCTTCATCTTCACACTATGTCCAAGTTCCCTGCCTACCCAGCAATTCAAAGGGCCCTTCTCGATGCCATCGCTCAGCCTCATTTCAATGCTGCGCTTCCTCCGTTGTCCGACGAGGCATGGGCTAGCATACTTGAAACATCCCGCGACGCAACGGAGGAGAACGACCGACTTGAGTTTATGGGCGACGCACTCATGTACGCCACACTTGGACGCCAACTCTACAGGCAACTCCCCAATGGCACGCCAGACCTCTACAGTGTATGTTGTGAATCATTCACCTGGAATCTCTAGGCTACAAGATTTCTTAGAATGTCCGTGCCGCTTTACACTCGAATGCAACCTTCTCTCGCCTTGCAGAAAAACTGGACATCTTTGCGGTCAGTGGCAAGGTTTTAACAGCTCTAACGGCCAAAACTTTCGGGGAAGGTACATCGGCTCCTTTCAAGTCGTGGCCCCAGGTGAAAGCCACCGCTGACCTGTTCGAAACTGTCATCGCGGTGTATTACATGGAACGCGGATTTGAGACACTTTGTGACTGGGTCAATGAGCTGTACAGGCCACTCATCCTGGTTGCCAAACAGGCATATTTGGAATAGTAAGATCGTGGATATCTTCTCTTGGCGAAATCTGATAGTTTTGCAGTCGCAGGACGCATCCTAGGCCTTCCTACCATAGTAATGATCGACCGCCGTGGTTTACCCAGAGACCTAGGCTCCATTCCCCTATGCGGCCTGTGCTTGTGTATCCGCACCGTTCTGTTCTCAACCCTCGACGGTCTACTCTCTCGAACAAGTCCCGCCGCCACGAAGTACCTGTCACGCCTCATCGCGGTAGGCTCGGCTATAGGTCTGTTTAATATGTGCTCTCATTACGCTTGTGTCCAGTCATCATACCCAGGAGACAAGTACCCGCTGTGCGCGCCCCTGCACCTGCATATACCCCTGCATCGAGATCCAAGGCATCACCAGTTTGGATTGACCTGACTGAAGAGGACGATGGGAACGATTCAATTATGATTCTCACGCCTCCCTTGCGTCCGTTTCCACCGCCTCCGACTCTGGGGCCTATAGGAAACATTCCTGGCCCATTGTTGTTAAGCGCTGGTTCTTCTGCTGCCATGATGGACGACGACAGCAATTCAAGCTCGACTGACGAACTTTTACTAGAGAGTATGCTCATTACCGACGATATGGACTCGGATAGTATCTACGGTGGCTAGGGGGTGGCAGTTCATGCGAGTAGTTGGTGCCCTTCATGACAGTTGGATCTACGAAATTTTGTTTTGTCCTTTATTTTTACTATTCCGTTGGAATGGAACATGCCTTGTTACTGTACCAGTAGATTATGGCCCCAGCAATAACAGTGCCCACGTATACCTTCCCGCGCCTCTCATTTCTCTCCTGCCTATTTCTGCCATGCTGCACATCTCAGTGCGTCAGTGACTGTGTTTCCCTAGTACGACCATGACACCCACCCTCCCGGACACGCTGACGAACGCTGTTCTGGCCGCAATCTCGGATGCCTCCTTCAGCGTCGACATCCCGAAGCTCAGCCCAGACTTATGGGACCGAGTGTGCATCCTTACTCCAGAAAACAAAGCTGAGAACGAACGTCTTGAATTCCTCGGGGACGCTTTAATGGATGCATGTTTCGGCATAGATCTATACGAGAAACTTCCTGATGGTACCCCTTTCATGTACACAGTCAGTAATGCGCATCCAAATGGGTGGTCGTGGAGACTTATTATCGGCTGCTCTCCTGAAGGAACTCCGCTCGGCTCTTCACCGTAATCTGGTATTCTGTCATCTGGCTAATAAGATGGGCATAATCACATCCGGGCATACAAAGTCTCTTGGCGATGTCTTCGAAACATTGGTGGGTGCGTACTATACGGAGAAGGGTTTCCATGCATTGCATGAATGGGCCAAGCGGACATACGAGCCTATTATTGAAGCAGCTGTGCGCGCATATTACGAATAGTGGGTTGTGTTCTCTCGTGGTCTATCATTGATATACTAACCTCCTCTCCCTCCCCCAGCGCCGCAAAGGTCAGTGCTTTGGGCAGTTCTGCTCAAAGTCCAGGTCCAGGTACTTCCCCAAGCAAAGGCAAAGGGAAGCGCAGACATTCTGCTGCTGCAGGGCCATCTTCTTCATCAGCTACAACTCGACACTCATATGTCTTTACCAATGCTACCATCATGGTTGGCAGCCCACCCTCAGCTGGAGGGTCCACGATTGAAAATCGTACAACACCCAATGCTGTCTTGACTACCGCTGTCCCACAAGACGTACACTCAGGCTCCGCCGGTACACCCTCGTTCCTACCCTCCTATCTCTCGAGAAATATGGAGAACTTGGACTTGGACGGCCCGGAAATACCTACTACGCGCCCAATAGCTCGATCGCAGTACTCTTTGGTTCTGGATGACGACCCCTTACCTGAATTCTGGGAAGCAGTCCGCATGCCCGATGGGAATATATTCTTTGTCGACCATAAAACCCAGACGACCACTTGGGATGACCCCCGTAGTCGCGCTCAGAGAGATACGGAGGCAGTGGATATCAACTCGGCCTGGGCTGTCCGGTTGATGTCACCGTTGCCTGATACCCCCGAAGGATTTCGGACCCAGTTCAGTTCATTACCCACCGAACCTCTGGCCGACGCTTATCTACACAAAGACCCGCCCTTTCCAGAACTCCTTCGAGATGGCTATGTGTTTAATCCTTCATTTCCCAACTTACCAGAAGGGCCTCTGCCCGACTTCTGGGAAGAGCAGCGTGGGTCCGACGGACATGTGTACTACATTGACCACGCCGGCGCGACCATTATAAAGAAGGCATCGCTCTTAGGCTGAGTTGAATGTGATATTGATCTCCTCTTGTATCATTGAGTAGGTCTGATTCGCTCTGATACTTGGGTGGTTACTTACCAGATGATACGTTATACTACAGCTTACCTTCCACATATCATCTCCTCCTCTCCTCCTCCTTACATCCGCTTTCTAGCACAAACTGTCATCGTCGCGAGAGATCCCCCAGGTTACTTGTATTTCTATCCAGTTGTTTGCACAGACGTCTCATACTGAGTCATCAATTTGGAATTTCCCGTCGTACAATTTTCCCAATGTTTTGCTAGGGTACCAGTTTTGTATGTAATCATACTTTATATATAATCTTTGTCTGTTGCATACTTCTGTAAACATAAAGTAGAGAAACCGAACTTGCCAAGAATTGACTCGGTCATGTGAGAGACGCGAACACCGCGCAACTTGACGCGAAGCCGAGTTGAACTTGTCACTCTCGCCTGCCTCAATCTGCACAACGGTGACCACGAAAATGCCACCAACCAAGCAGGCCCCAACCCGTCAAGCCATTACGTTAAAAGGGTCTACGAATCTTGTTACCGAGTTTTTCAAATATGCAGCTAACACGTTAGTTACGCCACTCAAACATACCTTCGTCTATACTTACTATCTGAGCAGGATATTATTCCAGCGAGGAGTCTATCCAGCTGATGATTTCCACATGGTAAAGAAATATGGACAAACGGTTCTCGTCACCCAAGATCTCGCACTGGAGAATTATTTGGAAAAGTGAGTGTCTGCAATTGTTCTCATTCGTTCCCACTAACAAACACTTCAGAATCCTGAAGCAAGTTAACAGTGCGTAGATTGATGAACTGAGTCGTACTCTGTACTGACGTTCGTACTAGAATGGCTTCTCACCGGGTCGGTGACGCAGCTGGTGTTGGCCATCATCTCCAAAGATTCGAGAGTTACGATGGAGCGTTGGGTGTTCGATGTCAACCTGGTCAAGCAACCGACCGAATCCGCTGAACCGTATGCTCGTTCTTGCTCTCACGATCTACCCAATCCTAACCTGTGCCACTGCTCAGGGCGCCAATTAAACCCGAGACTGAGATCCAAGCTGAAATTCGGAATATCCTCAAACAAATTGTTTCAACTGTGACATTTCTCCCCGTGATTGATGAACCTACGGTATTCAACATCCTCGCATACACGTCCGAATCAGCAGATGTACCAGCGGATGAATGGGTCGATACGGACCCTCTGGCTATCGAAGCGAGCAAGAGCCAACAGGTGAAGTTGCGGAGCTTTAGCACAGATGTGCATCGAATCGAGGCGATGGTTGCCTACCGATATGAGGGATAGGGACCGGTCACTAGGCATGGTCCTTGACGTCCGCAGCAACCGACCTTTCTTTAATTGTACACTCATTGTACGATATGTATTTCGTAGGGCTTGTCGGGACATCGTTGAGCTTAGACGGCTGATATCTGTGCAGTACCTATGGAATGGTACCGAGGAGCACTGGCCCCAGGTACCGTGCTAGTATCAGTGTCGTGTGGGATACCGATAGATTGATCCGGCTCAGTGTCTGGCCAATGATGTTTACTGATTTCGTCGTGGAAATGACTGTAGAAAAGAGAATTGCATGCGTCACAACGACTGGCGGTGTGAGGATTGCCAAGACAACCTGATGCTTGAGGCGTCTCCTCCGTCTCGGTTTCGGCGGCCACTGCAGCCTTTGTCATTTATCTACCAACTCCTGTCCCTTCTCTCTTTCTTGCTTGACTGCCTCTTTTCTGTTTTTTATACCGTCTGTCTGGCGGGACCCGGACATCGCAATCTTTCCCAATAATCTACATCGAACGAACTTTACTGGACTCTAATTCCACACACAGCCATGGGCGAAAATTGGTTTCAGCGCGAGTTCCTCACTCCCAGACGTCTTGCCTTCAATGTCATCTTCTACGGCCTTCATTTCTTCTTCTTTGGATACGGATGGCATAGTCAGGTCTGTTCTCAGCTAATGTAACACTTATTGCTATGCTCAACTCCTCCCACAGGCTATTAACACGAAGCTAGCTGCTCTTAACGCTCTGACATGGTCCGTCTGGACATCTCGAGGGGCTGGTCTTGTTCTCGCCTTCGACGGAGGACTCATCTTGGTGCCCATGCTGCGCAACATCATCCGTTTCGTCCGCCCCAAACTCGCTTGGCTCTTCCCCGCCGATGAGAATATCTGGTTCCACAGGCAAGTCGCGTACTCTATGGCCTTTTGGGCTATGGTCCATACCACGGCGCACTACGTCAACTTCTTCAATGTAGAACGCACTCGTACGTCTTTTTATGTCGTTTATCCGAATATCTCATTTTAAACACCGTCTATTGCAGAGGTTCGTCCCGAGAGAGCGTTGGATATCCATTACACCCAAGCAGGTGGTATCACCGGCCACTTCATGTTGCTCATCATGGTCTTGATGTACACCACCGCACACCACAAGATTCGTAACCAGTGCTTTGAGGCCTTCTGGTACACTCACCACCTTGCGTTCTTCTTCATGATCGGTCTTTATAGTCATGCCACCGGATGCTTCGTCCGTGACTCCGCTAATCCCGACTACATCTCGAGTTTCCCGTTCTATTCTACAGAACACTGTCTCGGATATGAGAGCTGGAGGTTCACCATCTGGCCTGGTATCATCTATTTCGGTGAGAGGGTTTTCAGGGAGATTAGGGCTAGACGTGCAACCCGCCTCTCCAAGGTTCTCGTGCACCCCAGTGGTATGTTCCTTCTTACTCCAGATCTCGACTGTCATCTCAATTTTGCTCTCTAGGTGCTATGGAGCTTCGTATCATCAAGCCCAGCTTCAAATATGTCGCTGGTCAATGGTTGTTCATCCAAGTTCCTGATGTTTCCGGCTTCCAATGGCATCCGGTGAGTTGCCCTGAACCGTGTGTTACATCATGATGCTAACTTGTATCAAGTTTACCATCACGTCCGCTCCTGAAGACCCATACGTCTCTGTTCACATCCGTCAAGTCGGTGATTGGACCCGCGGTTTGGGAGAGCGTGTCGGTGCCGGTCCAGCCATTGTTGCAGCCATGACCTCTGCCGCCATGAAGGGTAGCGAGAAAGAGAGCGCCATCTCCGGGTCCCGCGGTGACTTCGTTGAGCTCGACCCTGGCAGTTCCACCCGCCCCCTTCCTGCGGTTCGCATCGACGGGCCATACGGTGCACCGGCTGAAGATGTATTCAACGTCGAAGTTGCTGTACTGGTTGGTGCTGGTATTGGTCAGTTAGTTCGCCTTGGCCTTAGTCCCCATCTATCACTCATACCAAAATCATTGACATTTACTGATGATATCGTGCCATCATTTTCTAGGTGTCACTCCGTTTGCCTCCATCTTGAAACACATCTGGTATCAGCAACGCAAGGGTAATGTTGGCTCACTGAAGCGCGTTGAGTTTTTCTGGGTCTGCCGTGATGCCCCCTCGTTTGGTTGGTTCCAGAGTCTGCTGCAGGAGGTCGAGGCAGCCCAAGCCGATCGTAAGAATATTTCCTTTACCAATTCGGTCGATCTAATCCTGACATTGCACAGCCAACTTCCTCCGCATCAACATCTATCTGACTCAGAAGATTAGCGAGGATATGCTGTGGAACATCGCAGTCAACGACGCCGGCGCTGAGTATGATCCGCTCACTCTCCTGCGCTCCCGCACGATGTTTGGACGTCCCGACTGGAAGGCCATTTATGGCCGCATGCGCCAGGCTATCGAGACCGGTCAATATATCCCCGGTACGAATGCGCAGCTCAAGACCAAAGTTGGAGTAAGTTTCCCATCTACTATTCTGTCGTGGTATATCTGCTTATTTATTGCTCGCTCTTGAGACGTACTTCTGTGGCCCTAGTGTACTTGCCAAGGCTATCAAAGAGGCTTGTGACGCCGAGACAGGCGCTACTATCGACTTTTCGTTCGCCAAGGTTCGTAATACCGAAGTTTTCGGGTGTAACAATTCAGAGGCTTACCTACCTGTTATAGGAGCACTTCTGAGTGTTGGATATGGGGCGCCCGGGGCGCCCTGCCATACCTCTGGGGATACTTTCGCTGCCTTTTGCTGTGTGTATGTATTGGCTGTTCGATGTAATTCGTCCGCTTGCTTCATCTCTTGGGGATGGCACGCAATCGTTTCCAATGATGTATCTTGGTTCGTGGAATTTTTAAAAGATTATTGAATTTATACGACGGGTATTTCTGTCATTATGTTAGTCCAGTGCTCTGAAAGTTGTTTCGACCGGATACACTAATGTAGACTTTATTTATCATGCACTTGTATTTCGTTGAATAAATGGTTGAATGTACGAGCGGGGTGAAGACATCTTGAGACAGTGCTCCTTGCCAGTGACCAGACGCGGTTGATTGTGTTCAATGCGTTACGCGCCAAGTCTATTTCATCTTCTGGTCTTTAGACCACATCCTTGATGCCAAAGCTAGGCGATAATTAGTCTAATCTCAAAGCCATGTCTGCTGCCACTCCTGCTCCTTCAACACCAGATGCTAGCGGCGCTGCAGCATCACCGACCGCGACTGCACAAGACTCGGGCGGCCTTAGCTCTACCGACAAGCTGGTACTGGACTACTTGCGCACTCGAGGCCATGCAGCAGCTGAAAAGGTGTTCAGAGAATCGCTAGAGGGTGCTTCCCCTACAGACAGGCCTGCCCCGTCATCCTCAACTATCTCCTCCGATGACCTCGCCACCAAGATCGCAGTCTACGCGCAGAAACCCACCCGCCCGGGAGAGAATATGTTGAAGGATTCGTCCGCTGCCCTATCAGAACTCGCAGCTATGGGTAATCCATCCAATATCCAGAACCTCATTGCGAGTATTGGGCCAGTGGGCGCTGAGGAAATCCTATCGCTGGATCCTACTGACAAACAGGAAGGTTTCCGAGAGCTTGAAGCTTGGGTGGATGGCTCCTTGGACATGTATAGGGTACGTGCTATGTTAATTATACACGTTAACGTTGTGTACTAATTGGTCACCAGCCTGAGTTCCGACCCATCCTCTTCCCTATTTTCTGCCACTTTTACCTTGACCTGATTCAGCACGGCTTCAAGGAAGCAGGTAAGGACACTAGTGGCTGATCCAGACATGCGCTCATGCCTTTCAGCCCTAAGGTTCTTTTCCGAGTTCTCTGCGTCTCTTCAGTCTCATCACAGTGCCACCCTGCATCACCTTTCGACCTTACTACTACCCTCCCACGTACAAAACGATGAACTCGCTCAGAGATTTCGAAACGAGAAATATCAGATTCGTATGAGTCGGTCTGGTTTTGGTCTTCTGGTAGGATGGCTTACCGAAGGCGTTGGAGGCGAGGCCACAGGTGTAGGTGAGGGATTTTCGGGCGAGCGAGGAAAACGAGGAAGGGCGGCAGTGATGCGGGTAGTGAACAACCATTTGAAGTTTGACGGTAAATCTCACCATCTACGCATTTTAATATTTACATGTATTCACCCATGTCGTAGTCACAACCTCAAGCACAACTACATTCTCAGCTAATTCATGGGAAGAAGCGACTGGACTACTTTCTTCACTGATACCTCAAACCAACGGTGCATCGTTGGTTGCGGATCCGCATGCCTTTAACCAATCCAAGGGAGAGCTCAAACTCGGTCCAGCACCCATTTCCTCAGAGCTCCAAGCGGAAACGGAGCGTGTACTCCGGGAACAGGCTATGGTTGATCGCGATCCTGGAGCGCAATACGATGCGCATTTCGCGAGAGTAGCTACTCCGGCGGGTATCACGTCTCCAACTATCGCTGACCTACCACCACATCCTCCCACGTTCAAGGCAGTTGACGTAAGGCGCGAGGTTGAGAAAGTCCGGGATGCAAGGAAAAGGATACGGCTGGATCCGCAAGTGCTTTTCAATGTCAACTTGAACGCTCCGCAGGGGACGGCTGCGAGATCAAGAGTATTGCCTAGCATTTGTGCTTACACTTTGCATGACACAGGGGAAGGGTATGTACATTAGCCATGGTTCAATCATCGACGCTCTAAACCTCACTTTATAGAGTCCCGTGCGTTACGTTCTCGCAAGACACATCTCTCCTAGCTGCTGGATTTTCAGAAAGCTACATCCGTCTCTGGAGTTTGAAGGGCGAGAAGCTCAAGGGATACCGAAGTGATTTCCAGGCAAGCTCAGTCAAAGACGGTGGGTCGCTTTGCGGGACTTGTTCAGCGACTTCTGACGCCTGCTTCAGCTGCATCTTTACGCAAACAACGAGAAAAGGGCGGATCGACCACTCGGAAGTTGATCGGTCATAGTGGACCAGTCTATGGCGTCGATTTTGACCCAGTGTCTGGCTCAGCGGCTCCTCCAAGGTTTCTTTTATCTGCGTCAGCGGACGCCACTGCACGACTGTGGTCGCTTGATACAATGACGAACGTTGTAGCCTATCGAGGTCACCAACACCCCATTTGGGACGTTCAATGGAGTCCAATGGGTGTTTATTTTGCGACTGCGAGCCGCGACAAAACGGCAAGGTTATGGTCAACGGATCGAACATCAACGTTGAGAGTGTATGCTGGTCATCTGAGCGATGTCGACGTATGTGCTGTACTGTCACTGCAGCAGCCGCTAACCTCATTTTTTTAGTGTGTAAGATTCCACCCCAATTCACTGTATCTCGCTACGGGATCCAGCGACTGGAGTGCGCGGTTGTGGGACGTCCAACGGGGATCCTCCGTACGAGTATTTATCGGGCATCAAGGAATAATCTCTACGATGGCCTTTAGCCCTGACGGCAGATACCTGGCTACCGCAAGTGCGTATGTTTTGCCCCTCATCCGGTACTACGTACTGATTCTGGGGCACCTATCAAGGCGAAGACCTCTCTATCAACCTTTGGGACCTTGGCTCTGGCAAGAGGGTGAAGAAGATGACTGGACATACCGCGTCCATCTACTCCCTTGCCTTCAGCGCTGAATCCTCGTTGCTGGTGAGTGGTGGGGCTGATTGGACGGTGCGATGTTGGGATGTGAAAGGCTCCGGAGAGCTCGCCAGCAAAGCTCGTGAGAATGGAATGGTAAACGGCTTTGGTGAGGAGAATGGGTCTAATGGTGGTACGGCGGGTGATCATGAGGAGAGTATCGAGACGTAAGTCCCTTTGTGACCGAGAGATATGTTGCAGTGTGTTGATTGTTTTGCGGCTTTTAGAACGGATCTGTTGGCGACGTTCCCTACCAAACGGACACCGATCGTCGACGTCCAGTTTACGCCTCGGAATCTGTGTCTGGTGGCTGGGTCGTATTTGCCTCCTGAGCAGCGATGATAAAACATAACGTACACATGTATTTTCTGTTTCTTTGCGTGCCTACAAAATAAAACATACGTAGACGCTTTGAGAGGGACGCGTCGCTTTGGCTCTGGCGCGACGCGTCCTCAATTAAAGAGCGGGTCACGTGCGGCGGCCATCTGCTGAGCTCTGCCTGCTCTCTGGTCCGCTCATCGTCCTCACCGCCCAACTCGTCCCTGGGACCTCCTAGCACGATGGACTCGGTATGTTGAGTCTAGCCAAGCTCGTTCTAGGGCTCGACGACGACCAGTACATTGACAATTCCCCCGTCTTGGTAGGCAACCGACATGAACATGGATTTCCAGGAAGGCTCAGCAAGCGTACTTCCTTCCCCTCCTCACCTACTTCCTCAAAAAACGGAGGGACAGTCTCAAGGAATGCTACTGAACTCAACACATGATCCTCGTAAGTCCCTATCCCACCCAACTATGAAACTTCCCAACCTCGGTTTGTAGTTGTTGCCACCTCTATACCTGGCAATGCGCCAGTCAGCGACGGAAGGTTCCGCGAGATATCAGTAAAAGTCCATGTACGAAGGCCTGACAAGGATAATTGGGCGTACCTTGGGAGGGGAATGGTATGCCGCGAGGTATTCGGACGTGGCTCTCGTATCGGTGTGTCCTTTGCAACGTTCAATTGTCTATCTCCGACTCAAGCTATGTGAAGTGGTGAGGTCGCTATCAGGACGCCAAGTCATGGCAGCATTTAACGAGGTACCCAGACATAACATATCCCTCATTCATAGTATCATCATTGACCAGTCGACATTCCGCTTGTTCTAGGGCTCACCCATCCAAGCCGACAAACGAGGCAACTTTGTTGTGGTCAGTTGCGTCGACAATGGGCGCGTGATCTCATGGTCTCTCAACGTACGTAGTCTTTCATTTCCCCTCTTTGTTTTGAATGACGTCTGACAAAACATGCGGCGCAGGCTCTCAATAACTCTGAGACCCTCCGGCTGCTCGCGGTAATCGAGACATCGTGTCATTCATGCGGCAGACACGCCCTGACCGACCCTCCGAATCCGCACAACATACACAGACGGCGCATTGCGCGCGTCATCAAGGAGGACCGTAAGAAGCGCCACAGACGGCGCAGGGACCAAGATGCGATGATTCAAATGTTCGCGCAGACGGGACTCGGAGCAGGCGGAGGAGGCACTAGTGGTACATCATCGGAAGAGGAGAACATACAGGACGCTATGCACGATCACTGAAATAGCGAATGAATACTGTGGCGTGAATATCTCGGCGGTCGAAATCGGTGGAAGCGACACCACTACTCGTTGATATCAACACACGGACCATAGGAGCCCTCAATCTTACTATTTAACATGGAAGGAATAACGTACTGGCTCTGACCTTGGAGGTCTCAGCAGAGAAGTTTTGTGTCCTATCATCTTGTCAGTGTATAACGTTATCCGTTTCCCTCATTCCTGTCACACCACCATCCTGCAGCCGTAGCCATCTCATCTGTTGTATCTTCCCTCTCGTGGCTGTATTTGTGCATGCTCTCATTTTTATCTGTCTCGAGTAGGACATTGTACTCTCACTATCTGGTCTGCTTTCTATTAGCACCTGTAGAGCCCCGGCACATGAGAGGACAACTCCTATCCTATGTATGCGTAATATGACATATTCAGCGGTCCAAGAAAAGGGAGGATTGGAATGCGGGTGCATCCGAATGTCGTGGTACATCAAATGAACACTAGTCTATGGACAAGCATAGCACAAAACAATGCTGCATCAAGCACAGGAGCTGATACAAAAAAAGTAAGGGTATCCTATCAAAGAAAACGTCCGCGAAGGTGTCTTCGAAGCAATGTAAACGGCGGAATAAATAGTCCAAAGAGTGTTATGTTATGATAAGGTAGCACGATAGCGAATATATGCAAGAATTTAGCGGGGATACATGGCGGCCAAATTCGTTATGAATGAGGGAACTGTGGTGACGTGGGAGATGAGGTGCCTGGTTCAATCGGCTTTTGCAACTGGGTCCCAACCTCTCCTTGGTCCATATGCTCTAAGGGATTGTGTGGCGGTAGCCCAGGCGGTGGAGTAACGTAACTAGGGCTGGGAACATCGGATAACCCTGGTATCGGCGCTCGTCTCTCGCTATACTGGGGAGGAAGCTCGACGATATCCCCTTCATCAGGCGGCTGAGCTTCTTCCAAGTCCTGATGGACGATGAATCGGGTAGGCACGTTATAGCTGGACATGCCTGCCATAGCCGCTTTCCTCCTCGCAGCCGAGGACACAGTAGACATTGCGCCACCCTCTCCCGCTTGGGATGCAGTTGTGAGCGACAACCTACCGCTTCCGGCGGCAGACGGGAAACGCGAATGCTGAGAGTTTGCCGATGGGCTACACGGATTGCTGAGAGACGAAAACTGTGTCTGGGTGTCGTAGTGAGCATCTTGGGGGTGCTGTGAAAGGAGATCATGTGCGGATGGGGAGAGGTTGTGGGTGAAGGTACCAGTCCTTGGTGCGGTGGGAACAGTACCAGGGGCAGTATACGGGTATGGGTGTATTACGGGCACGGGACTGTGACCGTCGCCCATGTTGGATGGAGGATCTAAGTCGACTGACTCTACCCTGCGTGAACGGCGAGATGACCCATATGGGAAATTTACCCCTCTACCATAAGAACTGGACTTCCGCCTGCGACGAATAAGGAACACCACGAGGACGGCAATGGCAACTATGGCGAACAGACCGGCCAATATGCCGCCTATAATTGCTCCTGTATTGGACTTCGACGTCGTTCCACCTGTTTCTGGCGACGAAACCCCGCCGGACGACGACGGGGTGGGAGATGTCGACGAACTTGTACCTGACGGCGCATTCGAGACCGAAACGGGAGAGTTTGCATTTAGGCAAGTAGCATCGTCCGATGCTCCGACCTGTTTGACATCCGAGCTGCCGCCTTTACGGCCTTGTGAGTCACTCATAGTGAACATGATAGAACTGCCGGCGGCGACATCTGCAATCCAATCAAACGATGCCGGGCCAGATGGCGGATTGAGAATAAAAGATTCTCCTCCTGGAATGACCCCCTAGTATTGAGATTCCAATAAATATGATGTAACTTAATGATGCGAGGTCTTACGAGAATTGTGATAGGCTGCACTGCTCCTCCGTAGTTACTGAACGTGTACGGTCTGTGGGTCAAGGATACCACGCATTCAACGATCGTAACGGGAGACAAGAGACAGTAGAAGATATCAGACTAACCTGCATTGTTGAAGAGCGGTATCAAGGTGGAAGAAGAAGTCGACTCCTGGTTAATATTGCCTACTTTAGGATTGCGCCCAAGTGTTAATATTGCAGTACATACCTGGATCGGTTGTATTGCAATTTGCGTTGCTGACCGAGGGGCCTACCTGTAGAAGAGGAGAGTTACCACCGGAGCCCCATCCACTCGCGTCGGACATAGAAGCAATAAAGTTCTTTTTCGTTGCGAACGGTATCTGCGTTTGGAAAGAGCCTCGTCCATTGCTGAAACTAGACGACGGTATAGATACAGTGCGTGGCGTTCCAAATTCCTAACCATCGAAAAGGTAAGTAAACTCAAAGATCCCCATAGCAATCACTCACAGGAGAAAGCACAAGTTGGAAGGGTGGGGTCCCTCCTATGAACACGAGTTCGGATAGTGAGATTACAAGTATCCACAGCAATTAGACATGTTTGTCCCACCTGACCAAGATATCGGAAAATTATCGCACTGCGTAGGACTTCCAAAACTGAAAGTGAAGTTCGCCGCTTGGACTCGAGAGAAAACGAGGAAGAGAAGCACAGAGGGCAGGTGCGCCAGGCGGAACTGCATGTTGATGCGATAGTATAAAAGATAGGATATATGGTGTCGAATCTACGAAATCGTCTAGATATCGTAAAAGCCAGTGGTGGGAAACAATCGCAGTCAAACGCTGACCCAGAGGATGGAAAAGAGAGACGGTCGAGTGCAACTGGAAAGCGAGGCTGTGAGTCGCGCCCGTCAAGACTCAAGCGACGTCTCTTGCAGGAGACTGTCGCTTTGCTTACGTAACATTACAGCTTTGCGCGCCGGCGGTGCTGGTGCCACTTAAGTAAGCGAAAATACATTGCAGACAAGTATCGTCATTGCACATCGAGAGGTGGTATACAAAGGCGGTGTAGTTTGAACATCAAACAGAAAATCCCAGATATGATATCAATCATGATCCAAATCCTAAACCCATCCACAGTGCCCCCGCTTTGGAAAACGCGACACGAACCAACGCAGGAAGCCAGCCTGGCGTAGGTACAGCAGTCTCAGTCGTCCTCATATTGTCGCCATAATTTAGTCTTGTGTCCTTGAGTTCCGTGTGTAGAGGCATTAGCATTTTAGCTTGATATTCCATGTGGTAATCGAGGCACGTCGCGGATGACTGATGTGGAGACAGTGGAGGCGGTCGAGCCAATACCATGCGCATCCCTGGCAGAGTATCTACCCGGCGGGTGTATGCTGTTGCCCAAGAATAGCAAGGGGGAAGTCGCGCACCAGATGCAAGTGAGTATATAGGCCCTGATTCCCCCTTGGACACATCGGTTACAGGAGAGACCGTGCTGGCCTTGCCTTCAGAGATAATATGCACCAGACCCTTCGCTTTTGGCGGTTCTGAGGGCTTCACCAATTGAGTGGCATAAGAGGCGGGCTTTATCTGAGCGGGGAGCTTCCCAATATTATTCTGAGCAGAGTCTGGGGCAACGGACGCGATGGATGATGATACAACGGTCTGTTCTCCAACGGACGATGCGAAGATAGAAGGCGCAGCAGTCTCGTCGGTAGAGCCCACGGAAAGCACAGGCGGATTTGCGGAGATGATATCCATCGGTTCGTCAATAGGTACGCACAAGATATCTTCAGCCTCAGTTGTGCATGGAGGACTGTCCGACAAGATGCAAGGAGAAGGATGTATGTTGGCAGAGCTAGGTTTCCTAGGTAAACAAACATAAGGACTTGTGTTTGGAGACGGCTCCTCAAAAATAGTGATGTCCTTGAATCCAGCATAATTACTTGCGACAAATTGGGAAGTCGGGGACTGAAGCAAAGGAGGAGCCAGAGCCCAAGTGTTTTTCCAACCTGCGTCATTGTTGCCGCATACGGCTTGCGGCAATCTAACAACTGCGGCCTGAATTTCTAGAACTCTCATACCAAAGGATGGGTGAGAATCCGAACAAAGCCACGATCCATTGCGAGGCGAGGTCGGGAAAGAATCCAGAGCCGATTTGGGTGCCACAGGAGACTTGTATTCTATATTTAATGGACTGTCGAGGTCGGATAGTCGAAAGGGTGCAGAATATCCCCCAAGAGAGTCGTCATCTTTGTACTGAATACCATCGGGCACAAGTAGTAACAGAGGAGAATGAGGAGGTTCGGAGCAAGTAGAATCAACGGCCTGGCATAAAGATATTGGGTTGTCGAGTGGATCGTCATCTTCCACAAGTTCGAAGCTAGAGCAACTTGTAGGTCCCAGTAATGGAAGTACCAGGAGGTCTGAGCTTCCAAACTCTGAAGTGGATGTTAGATCCTCGGGCATCGTATCTCTATCATCCAAGGGACACCAGCCAAAGCCACCGCAATCCGCCTTGAGAAGAGGGGGCTCCACAGTAGGTGCTCCAGGTTGTCCATCGGGAGAGTAGATAGAGGCATCCATTGTAACCGAAGCAGGCGCGCCGTCAATTGAACAGCATGAGGGATGAATTTCGGCATCGAAGAGTTCAAGAGTCTGCGCATCGGGTGAGCAAGGGACAGCTACCTCAGTATTAGCCAGTATCTTCTGGGTATGAGTGTCCTGAGACGCGGGCAAGTCAATAAGTGGACTGTCTGCAGTCAGCATCGCTTCTAGGGACGAGAAAGAAGAAAACGATGGGAGGGGGGACCTCGTAGATGCCTGGGCTATAAGCATCCTCGTCTTCCTCTGAAAGATGCGATCTCTGTGCTTCTGTTGAGGAGACCAAGGATGCAAAACCGAACGAGAGTTCCGAGCTCCCAAAGGGGAACAGTGGTCCGAAAGTTCTTGATCATCCCGAAAATTGGAGAGTTGCCTAGAAGCCGGGGGTATGACCAAGGCATATAAGGTAGTACAACTGATTACCACCTTGCGCACCCGCTTTGATCTGTCGCTGTCAGATCTAGCGACGTCCCCTACATAAGAAGAACGCTATCACAAAGACACTGTTCACTTACCCCGAAGAAGAGTCCGAGAAGACCGCTTTGCGGTGGACTATAACGGGTGACTGTCGGGGAGAATGTGCTGGTATCTTGACAGGGTTGCGTATCCCTCCCGACTTATGGGCTCGGGGCCTTATGAAATTCCTGCCACGACGCGCCGTGTTGGAGGCAGCGCCCAAAGAACCAGGCGTGGAAGATGGGACGAGCAGCGGATCTTCTGCGTCCTGGCCATGTTGATCAACAGACACTGCTGCGGCTTTCTGGACCCTTTCTTTTTGGATTAACTCCCGACGGGTCGGCTGCCGTGACTTGATGATTTTGACCATGTCGCAAGCTTTAAAGACCGTCCAGCGGTCTAGTTCAGTCAACAGTAGAAGTGGAAATAGAAACTCGAACTATTAAAGAGTGGATGTGGTTCAAAAGTGGTCTGAACTTCGAAGGCGCTGGGTTGAACATGAATCACGTGGCAAAAGGGCGTCTAAGGTCTAGCCAGCGCGGCCGTTGCAACGTGGGCGCTTGTAACGGCAGCATATGAATATATATCAATATCACGCACGATTTTCCCCATTCTCACCGTGTGTGCCATCCCCGCTGGCTTTTCTGTATGGGTATTCCGCTATGGACTCGCGAGAAAGTTGCGGCTCGCATTCTTGCAGGTGAGAACCTGTTCATTCTTCGTGACCAGGTCATCCGTATCCCGCAATCATGGCTCGAGGCACACCCAGGCGGTGCCCTCGCTATCCTACACTTCGTTGGCCGGGACGCGACGGACGAAGTGAGCGCCTTCCATTCGGACGATACACAGCGGAGGATGAAGGGATATGCTGTCGGCGCCGTTGAAGTGGGCGACTATGGTTGGGAACCTCTCCTCCCCCCGGTCATGAGCGGATGGGTGAGGAAAATGGGGAAGGACGGGAAGCAACGCTGGTACAACGAAGCTAGCACAGTGCATTCCTCAGTTAATACTGAGAGGTCACCCTCGTCCCAAATCCTCTTGGTTAAGGCGGACAGCTTTGCGGCCGAACTTGAAGGCCCCACTCTAGAATCGCTACAATGCGGCCCATCCCCACTGTCGGCAAAGACCCAAGCACAACACTCTGCGGCTTACAAAGCGCTTCACAAGCGTGTCACTGATGCCGGGCTCTTCAAAACGCGGTATATCACCGGTTATGGGCCAGAAGTTGTTCGATATACCATGTTTGCCACGATAGCCGCAATTGCATACTCAAAGGGATGGCTTGTCACCAGTGCATTCTTCCTGGGACTTTTCTGGCATCAGCTCACATTCACTGTGCATGATCTGGGCCATCTTGGTGTTACCCACGTCTGGACAATAGACCGTCTGATTGCTATATTTCTTGCCGACTTTTTTGGAGGCTTGAGTGTGGGTTGGTGGGTCGATGTCAGTATCCTACTCTTGAAGTTTATTATATTCTGCTAAAATTTGCCTTTACACAGAACCATAATACACACCACTGTGAGTGTTTGCTGTGATGTCTACTACGCGCTTACCTGAATTGTATGCCAAACCGGTAGTGGTTACGAACCACCCTTCCCAGTGAGTACACTGCTAGTCTCGAGTCTCCGATTATTGGAGTACTCATGGTTTCTTAAGTGATCCCGACATCCAGCACCTTCCCTTCTTTGCTATCTCTCCGGTATTCCTCACCTCCCTTTGGTCGTCATATTACAAGCGCGTCATGACTTTCGATATCTTCGGCAAGATATTTATATCTATTCAGCACAAGCTTTTCTACGTCGTCATGTCTTTGGCACGCTTCAACCTGTACGCAAATTCATGGGGTTACCTCGCCAGGACGGCATTCCAGCCACCGCGTGCCAACGGGGGGCGCTGGTGGTGGTGGATGGAGGTTATCGGCCTGGGGTTGTTCTTCTGTTGGTACGCCATGGTGTTGAAGGGATGCGGCTCATGGGGAAATGCGCTAGTATATCTGCTAGTAAGCCATGTTGTGACAAGTCCTCTGCATGTCCAGGTAGGATCCCATATTTTATCACCTTCGAGGCTATTCTCATCTTGAGTCTCAAGATCGTCCTGTCGCACTTTTCGCGTTCCACAGCAGACCTGGGAGTCGGCGAATCCTTCCCTGCTCGTCAACTGCGGACGACTGTGGACGTCATCTGTTCGCCTTCCATTGAATGGATTCACGGCGGACTACATCTACAGGTAACACATCATCTGTTCCCCCGTCTCCCGCGGCATAATCTGCGCGAGGCAAGCATGCTGGTGAAAGAGTTTGCAAAGGAGCAAGGACTGGAATACGCAGAGTTTGGGTTCGTAGAGGGTAATCAAGAAGTTCGGAGCGTTCTGCGACAGGTCGCAGATCAGGTAAAAATTGTGGGGGTAGTCGCGGATTCTAATATACGCGAGTGTATGCTTACGTAGTTTTACCTGGTTCATATCTGTCTTTCATTCAACTAGAACTAATATCGAAAATCGATTTTTGTAAAAGAAATCCGTCTTGACAAACCCCAACCGCCGCGGCGCTGCCGGCAATGCGCATGTATATGGCAAACGAAGGGTGCAATCATACATCGTAGCATATGGCATGTGAAGTGGTAGCCCGGGAGTCCCGAAATTTTGAATACATGGGAGTGCAAAGCATGGTGCAAAAAAGCCAGAAGAGACAAAGAGGTAAACACGTTTACTTCTTCTTGGCAGCGTCCTCCTCTGCTTTCTATTGATTGCAAAAGCGGCATATCGTCAGTGAGGAGTAGCGACTCAAAGGAAAAACAGACGAACCTTGGCAGCGCGCGCCTTGCGCTTGCCCTCATGCCGAGCGTTGGCACGCTCGTCACGGAGAGTGCGGTAAGCTCCGAACTCACGCTCTTCCTCAGTGATTTTGCGAGGAGTCTCGTGAACGTAAGGAGAGGGGAGGGGGACCTGGAGGCGGGAAGTCTCGACCTTCAGCTCATCACCCTACACATGATAAACGTCAGCAACTGGAAGTGAACATATCAATCGGATGACACGCACAGTGGAGTCACCCTTCTTGGGCTTGTCGGCGTTGCGGGGGAAGACAATGAGGCGGTTCTTGTATGCCTTCAAACGCTCAACGTTCAGGGCCTTGCCCTCCTCGCTCAGGTTCCGCCTTCGGTGGTCAACAACGATACCAACACCACGAGCGGCCTTGCGACCAATACCAGCCTCCTTGAGCTCGGCGTGAGTGAAACCGCGGCCCTCACGGACCTTGCGGTTGTAGCGGACAGTCTGTGCGCGGACGGCGGGACGGAGGAGAGTGAGGGGGCGGACACCAAGAGTAGCAGCCTTCTCCTTGCGAGCTTGGCGGCGACGGAGCTTGCGTCCGGGCTGGTCGAACCAAGTGCGGACGCGGGTTTGCCAGTCCTTGCGGAAATGATTCTGGTGGAGGACTGGTAATTGTAACAGTATTAATGAAACTGCAGCCAGTAGCTTAGAAGTGACGCACCGTTGTTATGAGCGAAACCCATTGTTTAGTCTGATTAAACGAAAGATCAGTTTCAGCGGGTCAAGAGGACGAGCGAGAATTAGCTCTCAAGGTCGTCGCCACATCCAACACTCTGGCGGTCCATCCAGCATCCCTGTCGCCTCCAAACATTCCCCCGTCATAATACCGCCATAGTGTTGGATCGTAGGTTCGTTCTGAGGCATTTTTCACGTCGAGGACGGGCATACTGACCTTGAGGGGGTGTCTTGACGTTGCGCAGGGACCTCTTGCAACCAGACTTGGCGGTGAGCGAGTCTGTGACAGATCTGTCACAAAAACCAAAATGGGAATTTCATGTCACATCATGTCGTGACACCAAGGCGCCTATGCGACTTAACTTGCATTCCAGCCTATTCCAGCTCTAAGATTCTCAGGCTATTGCAATTACACCCTCGTCTTCCAAATTGCCATGTGCGGAAATCTCATACAACATCCTTCTTTCGTAACAGTACTAGTACTGGCATTTGAACCCAAGGACGCTACTTCGGGTAACTCTCGAATGCTAGGTCGAAACGCTGATTGCACCACTACAAGACACGGCCCTTTATCAAGAAACCCCAACTCGTGGCAAACGCATGACCTGAAAACGTATGTAAATATGCCGCTTAGAGCTCCCTCTCGTACGTAAAGAGGCTGATGGTTGCCGCTTTGCTGAATCTAGTACACTCTTCTAGGTCGCACCCCGCGCACACATCAACTACAGGGAACCACGAATGCATTCTTCATGTCCATCATCAACTATACTTGAAGTTGTTAGTACCTTGGATACTTTGACATCGCCCTTAGGGAGGCCCGTAGAATACTATCTCTCCGCGATTTTCGCATTCTGATGGCAGCCGGCCAGGGAATTCAGCTTCCCATAGCATAGGTTAGCGTGTGTAAAGCAACATGGAAATCTTCCAAATCTGCCTTTAAAAGGCCAGCAATTTGTGTCTTTCTTGTACCCTGCCAACGATCGCCGCTCCACTTGTTTGTTCAACATGACTACAGCTAGCACACTCCCTCCTATGGTACCTACTGCCGCATCTACAGTTCTGCGCTTGGACCCTCCCTTCCGCGCGGAGCATGTTGGTTCACTACTCCGTCCGCCGCAACTCCTGGAACGCCGTGCCCAGTTCGACGCAAAGCAGTGCACAGCGGAAGAATTGAAGGCAGAGGAAGATGCTGCAATCGCGGCTGCTGTCAAGTTCCAACAGGAAGTTGGCATCCAAAGCATCACAGATGGGGAGATGCGAAGGTAACTTTAAAGTATAGAAATTTGAGATCTAATTATGTGCTTATGGTGACTTTGACAGAGGCTTTTTCTATGAAGGCATGTTTGAAAAACTGGAAGGGATGGAGAACATCGTCCGTGAGTTTTACTTATGTTGCTTTTATAAATGCTTTCACTCATTCTGGATGGCAGGACCAATCGAGACTTTCAGCGTAGGGGCAGCCAGATCTGTCATCATATCAGAACTCAAACTATGATTATAGGCATACTTACCATATGTCCAAACTTTCATCATGTTTGGCATGAAAGAGGTGCTCTCAGTTAATTGCACGGTGAGTACAACAAACCAGGTGAAGACGTCTTTTCTGAGCCCAACATCGTAGGGCAGAATCCACCGTCCAAAGACTGGGATCCACGTCGCGGATTTCGTATACCTCAAGAGTCTAGTCCCTCCTCAGGTCCATTCAAGTATATTGTCTTCTAAATTGTTCTCTCAACCGACTTTCCAGGATGTGAAAAACATCAAGATCAATATATGTGGACCGACGTGGATGCATCTCAGGCATGGCGCTGAGAACACTTACGACCATTCCGTATACAAGGACGATGGTGCGATCTTGAAACTTTAATCGTCAGTTCACACTTAGATGCTGAGGGAATATTTGGTCGTCAGAGATGTATTTTACAGATCTCGTTCAAGCCTATGTAGAAGAGCTCAAAGAGCTCTACTATCTCGGCTGTCGCAATATTCAGTTTGACGATCCTACGTTCGCTTTCTTCTGCGCAGACTCTACCATTGAAGGCATGGAAGAGGCCGGTGTGGACTCTGAGAAGTTGTTTGATACGTATATCAAGGTGTACAACGACATCCTCAAGAACCGTCCAGCCGAACTTACCATTGGAATACACACGTGTCGTGGAAACTACAAGGTCAGTCGCAGCGTGCATATCTTATTGTAAATCAGGAACTGACATACTACGCAAACTGACGTCAGGGTATGCACTACTGCGAGGGCGGATACGATCGTGTCGCCAAGAAGCTGTTCAACAAGCTAAACGTAGATTGCTACTATGTACGTTCGCATACGTATGACGCTTATCCTGGATGGTTCACCGAGATGACACCGCGCAGCTGGAGTATGACAACGATCGGGCTGGTGGTCTCGAACCACTGAAGCACCTTCCTCTCAACAAGGCTGTAGTGTTGGGGCTGGTGACGACCAAGAGTGGCACGGTGTGTGAATGTTTCGTATCGTCCTTCCGATGTTGCGCTGAAGGTGTTTAGCTTGAGACCGTGGAGGAAATTCGCGACAGGGTTGACGAAGCCGTAGATCTAATAATGGAAGGCAATCCCAAGCGGTCTAGAGCGTACGCGCTCAACCAGTGAGTTTGGGGGACCTCGAATTAGTCACTTGGAGCGTCAGACTGACTATGCTTTTAATTACAGAATCTGTGTCAGCCCACAATGTGGGTTTGCGTCCGTGGCGGAAGGCAATCCTATCACTGAACAGGTAAGACCGGTCGAACCGCATGGTTTACGCATGTCTGATGAGCAGTTTACAGGAGCAAAGGCAGAAGTTGGCATTGGTTGTTGAAGTGGCGAAGAAGATCTTTGAGTAGCCGAGGCGAGCTGGGGTGTACAGCATTTAGTACGCGATCTGATATGAATATGTGTTGCAAGGTTCAATTGTAGAGTCTGTGTGTGTATTTTTGGTCTGCAACCCAGTGCTTTGGACCAGGGGTGTGATGTCCGAAATAGGAATCACCTTGCTTGCAAGGTCTCTGCCGCTGCATATATGCCAACTTTTCGTCAACCGTCCCGCGGCGGCCCGCTTCTGCCCGGGCTCGCGTTCCGCTATCCCCATCACTCTGCCTCACCTTTCACAGCCTGCTTGTGTTTCCGTTATCTTGATAATCATAGTCTTCTTTGTATCTCTATCCAGTGTATCTCTATCGAGCTGTACGTATATATCAGGCCTCGCCCCTCCCTACCCTTCCCGTCGTTGTCCAAGCAGCGACCACCATGCCAACGTCTCTCCATTAAGTCTCTCCAGTCGTTCGTCTTCAACGTACAGTTCCGTATCTTGCCTCTGACAAAATAATCGATCGTCAAAATCCCTCAACAGCCTTATGGTCTCTCGCCCTGAACTTCTCGACAGCGCAACGTAAAGGTTGAACAGACTAAGCTTCCCATACGGCGGACTGGCGATATCCACTACTACGAATGGTATTGTCTGTCCTTGTGCCCGGTAATCTGTGAACGCGTATGCAGGTGTTACTGGGAACTGTCGCCTTCGAATGGTGCGTGATTTCCCCTTCAAGGGACCTTTTTTGAACACAATTCGCATAGTTGTTTGCTTTGGCTCCACCGGAACGACCCCCTCCTCTAGCCCTTCCAATCTTGAGGCTCGGGTGCGTGTCATCTTCACTAGCAGATACAGTGGCAGATATTTCAGCTGTACGATTGCTTCGTCCCCCATTGGCGGTTCATCCGGATGCAAGATTATATTGACAATCTGGCCTCGCGCTCCGTTCGTCAAGTCAAGATCGGTCTCAATGTTATCCGTCACCAACACCTGCATGCCAATCGCAATTTCTATGCTTCGTGGTAAGTCGTTCTTTTGTTGTTGGTTGTCTGACTTCCCGCGATCTACCAGCTCGTATCTCTCCGCTAGCGTGGTCGCTCTTCCCGCTACTGTATCTTCTGCGGCACAAAGCAGAAGACGTTGACCGACCGCCTTGCACGCTTTCCTCGCTGCCTCGCTGTTCCACATCCGTCGGACTGCGTGACGAGGGGTGACCAAGCTTGCCTCTGACCATGGTGCCCGCTCAAAATCTGTTCCACCTGCTCCTCCTCCCTGCCCAAGTACCAATGAGCGCAAGATCTTGATGTGCTTTGCCTGCATCTCTCCTTGCCGAAGATGAACTAACACATCCCTCCATACGTGATCCGTCACGCGCATCTGCTCTTTCAGCACTACCACAGTCTTAAATTCCTCGTATATCACTCGGCCAGCCGCCCTCGTATGGGACTTTGGATCAACATCTCGACGCAGTGAGTTTTCATAGAACAAGTACTCCTCGTGTGCGGACACCACTGGGGGGAACTGATGCAAATCTCCGCATAGAATAACATTGACGCCGCCGAACGAATGCCCTGCGCGAAATGTTGGCGAACCGGTCTTCCCAATGGTGATATTGCGGGAGAGAATTGCTAAGAATGATTTGGACAACATGGAATATTCATCGATTATGAGGTAGGTCACTTTCGACCAAAACGCTTGAAGTCTAGTTTTCGCAGAATCACTGAGCTTTGAATCCACTTTCTTCGTTGTAGGCATTGCTGCAATATTGTGCGTCGTCTTGCCATTGATCAACGACGCTGCTACTCCTGTATACGCCGCTTTCACCAGCATATGTGCCGCTCCTCGCGCGTTAAAGACTTCTGTGACGGTTTGTATAACTTTCGATTTGCCCGTACCTCCCTCTCCATATAGAATCATCCGCAAAGGTGGCGGTTCCGCACCTGCAAGAGATTGCTCCAGATGCCAAGTGATGATATCAAATGCGCGGTACTGGTCGGCCTTCAACATCGACGCATCCACCTCCAAGCTAGACTCCGACGCGGCGCTGATAACAGATACCTGGCCGGGGGTGGCCTTTGCCTGCGAGGCACTCGCGCACGCCACCGTTGCATCAGAGTCGATGGCCGCACTGCCATCACTCGCCACCGTCTCTACTTCCCCATTGAGCCGAGCCTTATCCTTCCCGAGCTGCTTTTGCCACCGCTGTAGCCTGGCAACATCATCCCCAACCGCAGTGGAAACTGCACTTGACAGAACTTCCCATCCACTCAGGCCCCGAGTAAAAATCCCGTGGTGCTTCGCAATACTCACCGCCGCCACCGCATGGAGATGCTCCTTCTCATTCGCAGGAATGGACAATAGGTGTTGTAAATGTGCTTCTGTCTGTGCTTCCTCCATTGATACGTCTTCGTCTTCCATATCCAGACTCTCTGTCCCATCTTCGTGTCTAGCATGATTCCGCACAACTTCATCAGCGCCCTCCAGATTCTGCGTTGCCCGATCAGCCCTGGCTGCCGAATCACATTCGTGATGGTACTGAAGTCCACTAAGGATACGTTGGGTAGACAATAATGCCTCAGGTGATTTGCTAGCCAAAAATCGATCGAATGCTTGCCGCCAGGTTTCCGAAGCATTTTTCAAGTCTGTTTTCATATTGCGCCATGGTTTCAACAGCACCAGCATTGACGCACAATAAAACTCATCGTTTTCAGCATCGTCACTACGGGCCGGCCATGGTCCTACAAAGTCGGGAAGATTGCGGTGGAACTGCGAGCGCGCGACCCGGCGAACTTGTCGAAACTTCGGATGTGTATCCAAATAAGGGTAACGTGAATGTGCTTGTCGTCCTCGCCCACCAGCAGGCGCATCATCGGTTGCAGCTCTATGTCGCAAAACTTTGGGGATTCGCTCCTCATAGGTGTCCACAAACAAGTTCAAGACGTTGTGGTCTTGAAGCGATTGCCCTCGACAACGGTAGTCGGTCACCTGGCTTTTCTCAAACATGACACCTGAACCGCCGACGTCCAAGGTTACTAGATCTGCAACAGACTATGGAGTACATGCTAAGTGGATGGCGGATGTTCTACATCGTATTAACTCACCTCCCCTGTAGGATCTTCAAGTCCTTCACCTGCCAGATGATCAGTTGCATCTGACGTGGTTGCTTCCACAACTGGAACTGCAATCAGCTGTTCCACTTCACTTTCTGCTGTTTCCGCTGTCGCCGCTGGCTGACTGCAAAATCTGTGAGTCAAGCATACATAGCAATACTTTATGAATGCTCACTATGACTGTGATCGGCGCGACAGCTGTGGATATGCTTCAAATAGAGCGCGCACAAATGATGACCAAAAAATGGCTGAGTATGTATGGGAACAGTACGTGTCTCCCCAGCGCATAAGGTACGATATAACCATGACTGCGGCCAATTCTTGTTCCCGGTTGACAGTGTTCACCAGCCGGAAAAGCATCAGCCGATTGCTTTGCCGCAGGTCGTCCAGATATTTCTCGTTAGGATAGCGTTTGTGGTACGCATACCCATCTGCTAATAAAGCCGACGTGTTATAATGATGTGATTGTTTTTTAGTGGTGTACGAAGTGATGTAGAAACTGATATTCTTCGTTTCCGATCCATTGGTAAGCAGTTTGATATCGTTGTTGCAGCGCATATTGACGATAATGTGTGGACAGTATGCATTCATGAATGGAAAGAGGCGTTTGGGTCCCCATGTGCCAGCCTCGGTTACGAAGTCCTCCAGCGCCAACTGAAAAGGAGCCTTGCGCTTACAATACATATTTCCCCGTTTATCTAAGCGAAGACACCGTATTGGTTTACAGGTGTGAACTTGCTCTGCGCGCGCTAATTTCTTCTCTAATTCCTGCAGCTGTGTCTCGTAGTCGTCGCTACCGGGTTTTGGAGGCCTACAATACGCCACATTTTTGGTTTTCGGAAAGGCCTTCACAGATTGCTCATCCTCGAGCCCTGGCAGATAAGCACGGATGTTCGCTTTGATGAACGCGCACACCTTGGCACGAAATGCTTCGTCTTTCAATAACTCGACCATCTCCGCTGTACTAGGTGCGTTCTTCAACCATATCAACATGTGAAGATGTAATGTGCCGCGACCCTGAGATTCCACAGTGCCAAAGTAAGCAGACACTTCTCCGAAAATTCCAATCTGTGATTTGACCTGGTGCTGAGTAACAGTGACCTGGCACAGACATTGGAGAAGGGTGCGAATGATGAAGTGGAAGAATTTCGCGGCGGCATATGGATCTTCAGCTACAGTTCGCATTCGCTCCTCTGAATTGGGGCCCATTGTACTGACGAAATCATCTAGATTAATGTTGTGTCCAGCCATAGCTTGCACAAGAGGTTCTTCGTGATCGTGTGGATTCCAAGTTGTCCACAGTGACGGGGGACCTTTCAACACAGATGTGGAGCGGATCCGGCTGCGCAGCTTGTATCGCGACTGATCAGAACCCATGACCCGGCCAAGGGCTGCATGTACATGCTTCCGTAATGCCCTAAGGGCCGGATCACTGATGGGTAAGCCCTTTTCTTCCTCTCCGCGGGCAGTTTCGAACTGTGCAAGCGTTATTGCAGACATTAACTGCCCGTCGCGTTCGAAATCACGTCGGCTCATTTGCAGACGTGCCGATTCCAAGGCTTCGCGACGTTGTAGAATGCCAAACGTGAGAAACGGAAATGTTTCATGTTTCCGAAAGCGTCGATCAACATATCGCAATGCCCACCGGATGTGATCCCGCAACTTGACTTCTACTGGACGCGGCGCTTCAAGCCCACCTCGACCATATGGAAACAGACATGGAAATGCCTTCTCGTATAGATTCGCAACAGCGTACGCATCGTTTGCACTCCCACGTGGCGGGAAATCATTGGTGGGCATGCGTGCATGGCGGATTTCGTAACCACCCTCTTGACCTTGACTCCATAGATTCGACAGTGCGAAAAGCATCATTTCATTAGAAGACAAGCGAGACATGTCGGTATCCACGGTGCCAGTGATTTGTAACAAGACGACCTCAGGGTCTACGTGATGTTGCATTAAAATCTGATAAAGTGACCGGCAAAACTAACTTACCATTATCAGAAGCGTGAGGTGGATCGGAGCCTCCCTGTCCCTCATCAAGTGTGTCCGTTTCAACGCCCTGTTCATCCGGAGTTGCCAGAAGATCAGATCGTGAGTACTCTGCTGGATCATCATTGTCTTCTCGCAAAGTCAGCGTAATATTGACGATTACTAAAGACCGCGAAACTCACCCTGAACTGGGTCAAACATGGCATCGGGAACATACCCGGTATGTTCTGCGAGGATAACTTCTTCGTCTTCTGTCTGTCTAGCAACCCCCGTGATTTCGATAGGAACATCGTCCTCCGGTAAGATGTTTAGCCTGGCCATGTCGATGGTAATCTCACCATAATACTTAGGATTATTTGTCTTCAACCAAAGTAGTGCCCGCAGAACCACACGACGACGTACACGGAATGTGTGATGTAGCCAAGATTTTGGCATCTGCCCTTTTCCCATGAATGTTATGCTAACGACCGTAGCGAGGACGGAAAGAGGGCGAGGCATGAGGTTGCCTTGTATCATTGACGATGCGCCTTCCATGTCAAGGTCATAAGAGCTCACTGTGCCTCGCATACCCCGTTGTAGTGTGGCCGCATCCGGGCGAAACTGGAGGTGTTTGGGATAGAGCTTGTAAACAAACACGCGAGGGTAGACAAGAGCAATCAACATTTGCTCTGGCAGCGTCATGGTGGCTAGAACATGTGGTATAGGTCCAATCCACAGGTCGTTTGCGAGGGAAAACTTCGGAGGCAAGTCCGGTTCCCGTTTGGAGAGATCCGAAAGGCATTCACGACAGACATTAACAGTGTAATGACCTTCATCGCCGTGGTTTATACCGTCAGGCTGCAATAACAAACCTGTGTAAAGGGTTTGCTCATTGTGAGAGGTCGTCGGTCGTAGTCGATGGGAATGGGGAATGTTGTCCAATGTCAGCTCGGTGATACCCTCCTCTTCCACTGACACCTCCTGAGCACATACTCCACAGATAACATGCTTCGTGGCCGCATTTGATGTGGCTTCATAAAACTGGGAATAGCATTCCCAGATTCGGCCTTCCGATGGCAAATCGAGAAATTTCTCAACGTCGTGGGTGGTTAACTCTTCGATCATTTCTGTTCGGGATGCCTTGCGCGAAGAATTCTGGGCGGCCTGGGCCCTCTTCCTTTTAGGAGGCCGATCGACAATGGCAACAAGTTTGGCATTAACAGCACGTTGGATGTCTTCTGCAATACCGGCACTGGATGCATGTTCAACAACCCACTCGACCAGCGCCGCCTTCCTCTGGCTATGGGAGTGGGGGACTGATAGCTTTGTCCTGATAAAAGACCGCAACTCGTCTATCGTCAACAACGATACACCAGCTGTGTCAAGAACCGCGGCATCGAGCATCTCTGGCATCTCTGGCAGACCTGTTTGTTTGCCAGTGAGCGCCGTTCCACTCGGTTCAGTAGTGCTGCAAGTCCGGACTATTCAAAACCCTTAACAGGGGCTTCGGCGATACATTTCCGATTGAAATCTCGATGATTTTCGACGATTTTCTCAATGCCACAAACAACAAACAAACAACGCAAGAGTATAAAAGGAAATACAGCGGTGAACGAAATTTCTCCCTCTCTCTTTATCGCTCTCACAAGACTCAGTTGACATGTCCTCTCCAACGCAGTCCTCCATTACTGAGGCTACGATCCAGCAGTCTACCGACACCCACAATGGCGGCAAAGCTCCCAAGCGTGGCATGACAGACAACGAGTTGAGACCGACCACTAGGAGCAAAGGCATGAAAGCCAATGCAGGTGAGTAGTAGTGTTAGTCCTTAAGAGCACAAATTCAACTGATAAACTGTTTTTTACGATGTCGATCACCCGTTCAGACAGTGCAATAGAGAGTGACAGCATCTCCGTTGCACCAGCTCAACCCATAGGTGACAACGTGTCGCAGACCAAAGGTGTGTGTAGTTGACAACAGTTTCGCACATACTCCACTGACATTGTTTATCTCACTACTCAGAGGTTCCGAAGACCATCGAAAAAATAATCAAAGATACTGCACAGGTTAACGACAGTAAGTACTATCTAACGTCGCTGATCTTCCCTGATAAAGTGCTACTAGAACTACCTGCCACGGAGAGGACCCCTTCTCCGATTCCTGCGAAGGCAGTATCATTGCCAGGAGCGCCCTTGACACCTCCCCGGGACACGCGCAGGGCTACACCAAAGATTAGCCCTCGACCTATACAGGAAGGAGTGACGAACATGTTAATCAAGCGTAGGAAAGAGCTGTTTGTCAGTGAAGAGGTTCAATACTTAGGCAAGCCCAACATGGTCACCACCGATTACAGTTTCATGCATTCGAAGGATTTCAAGGCTAATGTCGCGGTTCTCGCTGAGCACTTACAAGAATTCAAGCGTGCCACGGAGGCACATAGGATCAATCCACAGGACCACATCCGTCCTAATGAGCCCACACCGATCACGTTTGCGGTTGTGGTAAGGATCGATAGTGATTCGCCTTTCCTTCGCTCCGACAGTGCGTGGTCTCCTCAGTCGCGGTCGACCTTCCCCAAGACGAAGCAAACCTTTATCGGGCGTCGTGCTCTCCATGAGGTCTTCTATGAGGATCACGACTTGTCCATGGCACACTTGGCCAGCCTCTTCGAGCTCGCCTGCGAATACGGTCTACCAGGGTCTAGGGGCGTATTCACCCCATCCGGAGCTGACCGTCAAGCTATCAAGTTCCGCAACGCTCTGTTCACGGTATGCCACGCTTAGTTCGACGACAGCAGGGTACTTAACTAATATTGATGCAGCGCTTTGGATTCAACGAACGCAAAGAAAAACTTGCAGACAGTATGTAATTGCTCAAATATTCTACCAAAACGTAACTGATTATTTCGTAGATGACCCGCGCGCGGCGTTGCAGATTGAAAACTGGCTTACGCACACCGACGCCGCATCTAGCGAGCTCGAGAAGATCAAGGCTACTCACACTGTCAACTTCTTGAATGCATACAACATCAGCGGGAATCTAATCTTTCCTGCCGACTACCAAAAGGAACTCGAGGGAGCGACATGCATTGTTTACTTTAACCTCCTCCATTGGTCGTTCAACTCGACCGACACTTTGGCCGCAGATGTCGTATCGCTGTCCGTTCTGCAGGCCGCATACAGACAGGGTCCGACACCGTCGCCAAAACGTACCATTGCTCTCAAGGACCCGTTCTCTCCGTCGAAGCGTCAAAAGGTGGAGGAAGAGTAGCTGCAGTTTCGGTCATGGCGACATTCTCAGATTTGTCACTAAACACTCAATTTTATTCCAACTTCTTACCAAAAAGCTTGTACTCGTTACTTAAAAGCTCGTTTCTTCACAGTCATTATTTTAAAAACGATCATTTCTACAGAGTCATTACTTAACATCAGTTTCAAATTTCATATGCGCCGCGTTCCAAAAAAACCTTCCTTATTTACGGGCAACGGCCCCCAAAAGTACCTTACAGCAATGATAAAGAGCATTGTGCAATAACAAAATAATTTAAGGGAGTCACAACGAGTAAATGGAGTGGAAGCAACGAGGATTGTTAAGCGATAAATACAGTGAGACAATTGGAGATGTCGCTTTCATCTGGTTTAAAAAAATGTTCAAATCATGTTCAACGGGCCAAACGGCACAGAACGGCGTACCTAATAATTGTTGGGTACGGCAGTAGTCTGTGAAGACTAAAACCGCGGCAATCTGAGCCGAATACGCACTGGGCTGGATGGGCACTGAGGACTTAGCGATGTAGCTAGCGATATACCCGTGCAGGGCGGTATGGGTGGGGGATGGATTGTCGCTGTAGTCAGCAGGCAAAAGACGGGGCATGTCTGTGTAGCAGAGGAAATAAGATGAAGAATGAGATGAAGTGTGGACGCACTTACCGTCACTGAGAGTGAACGAAGGAAGACCCATCGGGCAAAGTGGAAGGGCTCAGAGCCGTTGTTCGGAGTGGTAAAATCTGAGTTTGTTCAGAACGTTTTGGGGAAAAGCTTCCGAGGCATCAGTTATCAATAAGGTCAATTTTCATATGTCCCACCGAAAATGGTTGGTAATCACGAGGCCAAAATTACGTTCGAACAACGAAAGAATAATGGCGGAGAAAACAAGCAGCGAGATGGCAAATGGCAGCAAAGGAAGAGCAAGGTTTCTGCCGGCGGACTGCCGGCACTTCCCTAGTATTATGTCAGCCTTGTGGATTGGAGAGAATGTGGCAACTGGCCGCAGTGACTCTCTCAGCCCACGCTCTCAAAGACTCCACTCAAAGGTCTGCCCCCTTCTCCTCGACGCCCTTCACATCCTTCCCTCTACACCCCCCACAACTCGCTCGACATCCCCCGCCGCTTCACAAACATCCATCACTCGCGGGGTCCAATCCATCAATCTCTTGGCGGAGAAGTCAAGTACCGAACCGTCGCCTGACCCTCGCTGCAGTAACAAAACATGGCCCTCCCCAAATCTCATCACCGTCATAGATCTTCTTCGGATCCCTTCTCTGACCCACCCACCATTTCCTACTCGTCTTACGGTGTGCCAACTCTCTCGAGGAACGCACCGCTACAGAGTAAACCGCCTCCAGTACCCCCCAAAGCTCCATCCAAGTCATCGGCAAACTCCAGGTCTTACGCTAAGCCAGCCATGGCGACCGAAGTAACTACACGGACTGCAGAACAGAAGCCCCGCATGCGCGTGGGGAGGAGTCAGACTCAGATGCCCCAGTACGTCTCTTCCGTCTTATCGTTCCTCTCACTTTCTAAGTCATGCCCCCCAGAGCTGCGCCAACTAGACCAATCCAGACTACCCGTCGCTCCCTGTCTCAAGATTCTGTGCGAGTAAATACCACTGTGGAGAAAGCAAAGGCTACCACACGGAAGCCAGCTAAGAAGGGCTCATCGCATGCCGATGTCATCGATAGACTAGATTTTTCCGGTGTTGGCCCAAGTACGCTTTACTTTTCATTTCACTCATGTACATGTTAACTGACCATGCCTCCTATCCATTACTGCCATTCTATCCCTTATCGCACACAGTGTTCCACCACGACGGCCCTTTCGATGCGTGCGCCCCATCTCGCAACCGTCATAAGACGAAAGCGCCTATGTTGGCCTGGGCTGGCGCCGCCGAGGAGGACAAGGATGCCCTTGCGAATGCACGGGAAATCCCTTCACAGCAATCTCCATACCCGTCTCCCGGAATCTACGCGCCATACGAAGCTCCGAAGAAGAAACATGACGCCATAGCTGAGGCCTGGGGAATCCACGAACCAGAGCCTTTCGAGGATTTCTCAGCTGGAGGGGGTTATTCCGGAGGAGGCCATAGTGAAATTGCTAATGGCACGACGTCTCGCAACGCTACTTCCTCGCGACGAACCAAAGATGGTCGAGATGCACGCGAGAAATATAAAGAATATCTCGAGGATACCCAACCTCCTGCAGCGCGCCGGCAGCAGACAAAGCGTAGCCCAATACCTCCTCCTCAGCCGATCTTCAATCCGGAGGCTGATATGGATCTCAATACCAGCATACTTCCTCCATCACCCACGTCTCCTGGCGCACCTAAGCGCACCAAATCGCTCATGCATCGCATCCGCAAGATGCGCGACGCGCCGAATGTCCCATCCTCTCTCGACGACCAGACCGGTTTCGGAGAACAAGACCCTCCGTCTCCCACATCAGCTGAGAATGGTCTCCCGCAAGCGGGTCAGCGCCCTACACATCGTTCACAAAACTCCTTCCTGGGTCGTTTTGGCGGTCGGCGCTCCAACAGCAAAGATCTACCATCGCCTACTGATGAGTACGTCTATGTGCAGGATCCGAGCTCCACACGCAGAGATAAGTCACTCCCTGCGCCGCCTACCCGCGGTCGGTCGTCTCCCCCAGAGGCAGTTGCGGATGGGTACTTTGACTCTTCCGCTGGCTATGTTAGCGGCGGTACAGGTGTTGGACGCAGGGCCAGTTTGTTGAAGAAAGTGAAAGGCGTGGTGAAGGGCGGCGAGAAATAACCGTATGCGATGATACAACCATAACGGCTGGCGTGGATGGTTTGGCAAGGTACTCTGGTATGTGGGAGTTGGGCTGTGCGGCGATGATACGATTCCTTCTTTTTTTTTTCTCCTTCGGAAATGTAGATCATCTGCTATGGCGCGGACTCTCCCCTGCCACCTATGTTGATGGCACCCGCCTCCATTCTCAGTTTATTCCCCCTTCAGCAAATATTTATCGCTACACACACTCTCATGCCATTCCCGACTTCCTAGCTGTGTGTACCAACATTTGCAGAATTTGGACTGCGCTTCATTATACTCCGTTCCCAGCTAGTACTTCTTACTACCCTCCTCTATACCTTCTCTCATTGCTACCTGAGACACACTGTACTGACTGTATTGCTTCTCTTAGCTTGATACCACGTACAGCTGTTTGTCAATGTAGAAGATTCCCTTAACTATGTACTGTACATTGATTCTTGAAAGCAAATGAATTCGACATTTTTTTGATCGTAGTATCAGTTTCGACTCGCTCTATTGCATGCCCTTCTGAGGAAGTACTTCAGAACGCTGACGTTGTGCTTTAGGAAAAGCAGTTTTATTTCATCTACTCTATTGAAACACGCTACCAATTGTGTAGACATCCTAACTCCTTGCATTCAGGTCCGCATTGGACAACGCCTGCTTTACCTCTTGGATATCAACCTCGCCCCGATGGAATATTCCAGCTGCAAGTGCGGCCTCTACACCGGTTTTCTGGAAGATGTCGACAAAATGAGCAGCGGAACCTGCGCCACTACTCGCTACGATGGGTATCCTGACGTTCTTCCGCACCAACTGGACCAGGTCCGCATCGAAACCTTTTCCAGTTCCGTCCCTATCGATGCTGTTCAGAACAATCTCGCCGGCACCGAGCTTCTCCACGCCTCGAGCGAGCTGGGAAACAGAGAGAGGACGGTCTTCACGTCCGCCACGGACAGTGCATTGATACCACCATGCCTTGCCACGCTCTTTCTCTTCGCCGTCCTCCCGTCCGAACACAAGCTCCTCCTTGTATGGTCCCTCGTAATCAAGGTCAACATAGACCCTTCTGGGGTCGATGGACACTACCACGGCTTGTCGGCCGTAAGCTCTAGCGATCGTCTCAATTGCACTCGTCCCATCGCCTAACGCCAATTCTTCGTTCAGGCCCTGCTCTTTCGCTTTCCTCCGCATCTGCTCGACAGCGTAAACTGCTTCTGACGCAATGCTGACCTTGTCCGCTCCGGCTCGGAAGTACAGTCCGGCAACTTCCAGCGCAGACCGTCGAGTTCCGTCGGGCTCAACGGTGTCTTTGATACCACCGCCAATGGTCAAGGGCACGAATACCTCCTCGGCGGCAGCGCGAACGACAGCCACCATTGGCTGATCGCGCAAGGGAGAGTGGCGGAATGATGTGATGTTCATAAGACATAACTCGTCCGCACCGGCCTGATAGTACTTAGCCGCGAGTGCGACAGGTTTTCCGAGGTTCCGCACGGCACCGGAGGAACTTGTCTGGACTGCCCCAGCGGCAGACGGGGCCTTCTCTCGCACATCGTATTGATCCCCCTTGGTCACAACAAGATCGCCTTCATCATTGGATCGGACATCCATACATGCAACGATCCTTTTCGTCAATCCGTCACGAGGACGAGGTGTACGGAGGACGCGGGGAGTCGAAGGAGCGCCAGAGCGTTGCAATTCGGGTTCGGATAGCCAAGCTGATATGATCTTGAGACCTGCATCTCCGGATTTCTCTGGATGAAACTGGGTGCCGAACACATTGGCTTTGCGGACGGATGCCATGAAGATCTCCTGGCCGTACTGTGTCACAGCGTGTGCCCATTCCGCAGCTTCTGGATAGTTGGATGGATCATACGCCGCACGGTATGAATGGACGAAATAGTAGTGCGATGATCTGTCTGTTCCCTCGGCGGGCTTGTCAGAGTCCAGTAGGTCACAGGCGTTCCAGCCCATGTGAGGGACAGACTTGTCCACATTTGAAAACTCCTCTATAGGCGATGGAATAAGTCCAAGTCCTTTCTTTTCGGGATTCTCCGTGGAAGATTGGAACAGGACCTGCATGCCGATGCATATTCCGAAGTACGGCTTTCCCGAAGCAATGTATTCGCGCAGAGGCTCTAGAAGGCCCTTCGCCACTAGAGCATCGACAGCGCTGCCAAAAGCACCCACTCCAGGGAATATCAGGCTCTGTGGGGGTGATTACTGATCATGAGCATATGAGCTTTTCACCGAGATGTGAGACGTACAGTCGCTTTGTGGAAGTCGTCTGGACAGGTGACCCATTGAAAGTCGTAGCCAAGCTTCTTCAGTGAGTTGGCAAGACTTTGTACGTTACCAGCACCGTAGTCGAGGAAGTAGAGACACATGGCAGTAACTACCAGGGGTGTTGATGTCTCTGGTAACTGAGGAATACATTTTAACGGAGGCGAGTCAGAGTGAGTGGGCCTGAAATACAATTTTTATCTAATCAAAGGATTGATCTTATCTTGCCAATATTTAACCTCTTAAAAGCTCTTAAAATATTTAACCGCGATCAATGCTGATGGTGTGCTCGTTAGCAAACGCGTTATTCCGAATTGCTCGATACATATATTCCAGTCTGACTCGGCCTCCATTTCTTCTACCACTTGATCACTCTTTTCACCGAACGACGACGACGAACCTCTACTAGATATTATCCTCTACGCAACCTAAAAGACGCAATGACCTCTGCCATCTCTATTCCACAGTCCTCCTGCCCCGCCGCGGCTGTCTCGGTGTCTCCAACAAACACGTCTTTACACGAAAGGATGCACCGAAAAGATTCAATTACAACAACGTTCTCCATCCGTCAGCCAAAAGTTTTGCATCCCGTAGACAATGAGGATCTGCGTCTACTGATTCTCGAAAACATCAGCCAGGAAGCCGTGAGGGCCTTCCAGGCACAGGGGTTTCATGTAGACCACTCGACAAAGGCCATGTCCGAGGATGAGCTCGTTGAGAAGATCGGGTCGTATCATGCCATTGGTATCCGTAGCAAAACCAAGATAACAGAGCGCGTGATCAAGGCTGCATCGAAGGTACGCTGTACAAACATCATCAGCTTCATGTTGTCGCCTGCTAACAACCATCTTAAGCTTCTCGTCATTGGTTGCTTCTGTATTGGTACCAATCAAGTCGATCTCCACACTGCTGCGAAAGTTGGCATTCCCGTCTTCAACTCTCCCTTCTCCAACTCCCGTTCCGTCGCCGAGCTGGTCATTTCCGAAATCATCGCCTTATCCCGCCAATACTGTGAGCGTGCATTTGAAATGCGCCAAGGTATTTGGAACAAGCAATCAAAAGGCTGCTGGGAAGTACGGGGGAAAACCCTTGGGATTGTCGGCTATGGCCATATTGGCTCTCAGCTCTCCGTCCTTGCTGAAGCCTTCGGCATCCGCGTCTTATTCTACGACGTACTCAACATCATGCCCCTTGGCTCCGCGCGCCAAGTGGAAAGTCTCAAAGCCCTGCTCAACGAATCGGACTTTGTCACCTTGCATGTGCCCGAGCTTCCAGAGACTACGAACATGATCTCAACCACGGAGCTCGCGCAGATGAAGCAGGGCGCATACCTAATCAACAATGCCCGTGGCAAAGTTGTGGATATTCCTGCACTCATTGACGCGCTGCGTTCAAAGCACCTCGCCGGTGCAGCTATCGACGTCTACCCCGCCGAACCCGGTGCCAACGGCGCGCCATTCGATGATTCCTTGAACAATTGGTCGTCAGCCTTGCGGCAGCTACCCAATGTCATCCTCACTCCACACATTGGCGGTTCTACCGAAGAGGCGCAGCGTATGATTGGCGAGGAAGTCTCACTAGCCCTTATCCGCTACCTCAACTTCGGCTCTACCCTCGGCGCGGTCAACTTCCCTGAAGTTGATCTGCGTGCCATCACGGCGGAGCAGGGCGATCACGTCCGTGTTTGCCATGTTCATAAAAACATCCCTGGTGTATTGCGCCAAGTTAACGAGGTGCTCTCGCCATACAACGTGGAGAAACAATATTCAGACTCCAAGGGCGATATCGCATACCTCCTGGCAGATATTGCGGATGTCAGCCCGTCAGACGTGAACAAGATCCGGGAGTTGATCAATAAAACCAATGCCAACATCCTCACACGGTTGTTGGCCTAGGGTTGCTTATGTTTATGGACTATTCGACTTCTTTCTCGTAATGTATCATTGTACAAAAGCCGACATGGACGGTCTCGATTAGTAGGACGACATAGTCTTTAAGGAGGATTCCACTCAACTGGCAATATTCCACTCCATTCAACCGGTATATTACTCATAGTATCGTTCATCAACTGTACGTATAGGATAACTCATAGATGTAGAGACATTATCATCACTGTGATTTCGGACCATTGCAGGAAGACTATTCGATGTTGTCATTGTGATATGTGGTAAACGTACAAGGGGTATTGTCCAGGGAAATTAAAGCAGACTACAGGAAACGAATGCGGCAGCGGGAGAACAAATACAACGAGACAAGTGGGCCTTCAGTAATGTTAAGTTTCTTCCTCAGGATCACCGATACCAGTTTGCAGGATGGCGAATGTAGTCTCGGTCTCTGGGAGGCAAGGTGAGTCGTAGATTTTCGCAGAACGGAGATTAGCCCGGCCCTTCTTTAGCTGCAGCCTGGATAAAAATGGGACTTGTATATTAATAAAGGCAAACACCATAGCATATACGAAATGTTACCGTGTGGTGGATGCATGCGCTAGGATATTGCCCCCTATCGGCTTCTTTTCGTTGCCTGCGTATGGTCCAGCGGATGCATCGGGGTTGGACATCACCTGGTTTGTGATGACAACTGCAACTCCAAACTGATGACCGAAGTGCGAAAGTTATACCTCCAAAGTCGAGAGAGGGATGCATAAGACCAACATACCTCATCCGCAAGTCGTTGTAAGGTTCTAAGGAACTTTCCCAAATGTGTCTGACGGGCAGATAACTCACCACGACCACTGAAGTCGGTGCGGTATAGATTTGTCACAGAATCGACGATAAGCAGACAGAATCTATCCGTTGCAACCCAAGCTCAGTTGCAAACTGCATGAGACGTCCGCATATATTCATCAATATTGCTTACCTTGACTGAGCCATCAATGCACTTGCAGTAACCAACAGCTGATTCTGGTGATCCGCGTTGTAAGCTCTTGCGTACGCCACGTTGTCCAAAACTTCCTCTCCATTCAAGCCCAACCTCTCCGCAACTGCCAATAGTCGGACGGGCCGGAAAGTTCCCTCCGTATCTATATAGAGGCATTTACCCTCTCCGCCTCCCATATCTATAGGAAGTTGACACGTTACAGCCAGAGTGTGACATATTTGAGATTTTCCGGTACGAAATTCGCCGAAAAATTCAGTGATTGCTCCTGTCTCGATACCGCCGCCGAGGAGCCCATCGAGGTTTTTTGACCCAGTGGTAATGTTGATAATGTCCGCGCGACGCTTATGTACCTCGGTAGCACTCTTAAAGCCGAGGTCAATAATCTTGTGTGCTGTAGGCAAAGCCACTCGTCGGAACGAATCGTGGGAGACCGAGCAAAGGACAGCCAACCTTCAGCAAGGATCTTATCTGCTTTCTGCTCCGATATGCCCTTTATTGCCATTAAAGCTTTCTTGGGTGTATATGCAACGGCCTCAACGGTGTTGTAGCCGTTATCGGCGAGCTTCCTGATGTCTTGCGTATTGATGCCAGCTTCCTCTAATTTCTCGACGAGGATAGGACCGGCGTTCGCGCCTCCGCTTTCCTCCTCCTCCTGATACTGGGATTGTTGAGACATTTTCACTTGTGCGTTCGTCGATGTTTGGGTCGAGGTGGCTGGAGGTCGTGATGGGCGAGAAGAAGAAGTCTGAATCAGCGACACGCGTTCATTTGCAACAACGCGTTTTAGTATTCCAATCACGTGGACGCGCAAAGTCGGCACCTCGTAGAGTCACTGGTTCGGTTCCGCGGAGGGCCAACTGAAGTGACCATCGACAAAATAATACTATATAGGGTTTATGCTACAGGCACTAAGGATGACACAGAGGACTTCCCTAGATTTCGCTCAAAATAATCCACAGCTGCTACGTCGAGAATGATGTGTGACCATTTGACGGCGTCGTAGATATTCAGTTCCTGGGCAGTGACCGCGCCCACCTTGTACAGGTTGCTGACCGACCGCTCCAAGCCAGTAGGTACCTTCTCGAGTCCTGTAACGAATAGCGTCCTCGTCCAGCCCAATTTTTCTAACCTCTCTGCAAGTTCCTTGGTCTTCGTTCCCGGCCACTTCAAACTCTCAACTACACCAAGACTACGCTCCTTCACCCTTGCGCTTAAAGCTACACGCATCCCCATTTGAATGACCTTCCGGTTCAGCTTCGTGCTAAAATCCCGAGGCTTTGGACCAAAAGCGATACCTCCACCCCGCAGCATTGGACTCTGTCCGTCTCCAAGACGGGCGCGGCCTGTACCCTTCTGCGGACGTATTTTTCGACCAGAACCACGCACGTCGCCACGGGTTTTGGTCGAGGCAGTACCTTGACGAAGAGAGTCAAGATGGTGAACCACGCAAAGATGGAGGATATCTCGGCGGATAGGATGTGAGAAGACGAATGGGTCAAGTTCAACTAATTTATCGGATGCCGATTGTGCTTTTCGTCCAGGACTGATGAGTGAAGACATCTCGAGGTAGATAGGCCGCATGATAGGCACAGCTGCGTTCACAGTATAAGTAACATTTGCGGTTTCAATTGCAATCGGAGCTCACCCTGGACAGAAACTTCACCTGAGAGGCCTTGCAGAGCACTGGCGGTCAGGTTCAATGTCTGCTGCTTCCCCACCGCAGTCATATTAAAAACCGGAGATGCGGAAACGGGCATAGTAGATAGCGCACGCCATGGGCTTGATGGTACCTTGAGTAACAATAAATTCTCTAGAGCCCTGGAGACATTAGGTACAGAACGCACCCATTTCTGCCTGAGGGCGGAGAACATGGCCTGCTGGGAATGAGCGAAATAGGCGCTGGAACCTGCGGACAGACCGGATTTGGGCAGAAATCCTCCCACGCTTATACGGGCGTCTAATCAGAGCAGTGTGCCCTAAGGACAGTAACGAAGACCGCCTGTGCAAATCTCCCAAGACCTCTGAGGGGTAAGTTTCTTGTCTAGTCTCTGGTGCAATGCAGATATCGCCGTCTTTTTGTTCGTTGTCCGGATTTCCCGCGAAATCGCTGTGGAAAGGGCTGGATTGCAACGAGTCTCTTTGGATGACGCCCCCAGTCTTTGCCTCAGTTCACTAAACCATCGTCGCAGACACAAGACCCGCCGAATCAAGCCGGCATACCCCTACAAAATGGCATCGACAATAAAGGCAGTTCAGACGTTTGGCAAAAAGAAGGTGCGTATTTATGTCAATTGAATGGAGGCACAACTGAACCTCTATGTTACATTAGACCGCTACTGCGGTCGCCCACGCCAAGGAGGGTCGCGGCCTTATCCACATTAACGGTTCCCCCATCAGCCTTTTGCAGCCCGAGATCCTCCGCTTCAAGGTCTATGAGCCCGTTCTCATCGCAGGAGAGGATGCTTTCGCTTCTGTTGACGTCCGCGTCCGCGTAAAGGGTGGTGGACACACCTCCCAGGTTTACGCCATCCGCCAGGCCATTGCCAAGGCCGTCGTTGCTTACTATGCCAAGTACATCGATGCGTACAGTGCGATGGAGCTTAAGAAGAAGTTGGTCGCATACGACAGGACGCTTCTGATTGCGGACCCCAGGAGAGCAGAGCCCAAGAAGTTCGGTGGTCATGGTGCCCGTGCTCGCAGGCAGAAGAGGTGCGTAGCATCGAAGCTGATACTCATTTTGCTACTAAATCCTGCATTCCTAGTTACCGGTGAACGTTCGCCTTGCCTTGTCGTCTTCGCTTTGTGCTGTCATGTATGTCTACGTTCTCCAATCATTATGCCATGGCAACATGCAACTATTATGAGGCAAACCTGAAATGAAGACTCTGCGGGGCTAATTTTGTTTCAATAAAGTTTGGCATGTCACATTTCTGTCTTAGCGCCAAATTCCACAGGCTGGAATTTGGTTTCTCACCGCCTTCTCTCGATTGTGCTCGATGTCCGGCTCTTACTCTTTCCTGGACTGTCCATCATGAATTAGTGGCTGCAGGGTAGCCATCGGTTTGAATCATCGGCGGAAGTGCGCGTCTACCACATTCTTCGCGTAGCTGCATGAGGAAATAAGGAGAAAACACAGTACAGAAGTAGGGAAGTTGCGCATGAAATCAGGGTTATACGAGCTCACTGAGAATCAAGCATCCTGAGTTAGCTTGACGGAGCGGAGAATTATGGATAGGTGAAGTTCATGTACGACTATAGGAATTTACATGCACATGTGCCAGTGACGATATACTACATGCGGCATCAAAATATATAGCACGCATATAGTTCTACAACTACGACTCTACCTTCACCACTGCACGTCGGCCCCCTCAAAATTTCTTTGTCATGCAACAGGATAATCCATCGACATCCTCGTCTGGACCTCGCATTTTTATCGATGTCCGAGGCAATCCTCTTCGTGTCTTTACAGAGACTTCGAGTGTTCAGGCTCGTCCCAAAGTCGTCCGTATGTTGCGTGTGCGTTTTATGATCTATGACCTGTAGTTCAAATCTATCCGGATCTGACGTTCACACTCCTAGGCTGGAGGGGCTACAATCACTCATAACCCAAAGGACTCGCAGATCATTCTCGTGGATTCAGCAACGGAAGCAGGTGTAGCACTTGCCGCGATCTGGCTAGACAAACCCGTGTTGGACGCAGCATGGGCCTATCAAGCGAATAACCGGGGGGTGTATGCAGGTGCAGATGAAGACTGGGGAGGATACCGCGTTCCAGGAAATGACGCAGATGACGAGGAAATGCCGCTGCCAGCTACTTCTGCAAAGTATGTATTTCTTGTTGTTATTTGTCGAGATTCCTATCCAACATTGACATAATCACAAGGAGCCCATTGCCCACTCCTCGTCGGACACCTGTTGAGGACCAAGCACCTAGTTATTCTTTGCCGTCAGGTAGACCGCTCCCTTCCTCGCGGGTCCTTTCATCCCAGACCTCGTATCCGTCCCATACCACGAGCATTTTACCACACGCCCATATTCATTCGAATCTGCTATTGGCCCAGTCCCACAATATTGAAGATTTGGCTGCAATCGTTCAAACCTTGTCGTCCGCAAGCGCACTCACTGTATGGCAGACAATACTTGAAGTTGCCAGGCGCGGTGGAGTGCAAAATCCGGGAAGGAGCTCGGATACGCAAGCAGAACACAGCCAGGATCCCTCGCGTGCTTCATCGTCCTCGCATATTCAGGGACGCTCCGATGAGGTTAGCTCCTCTAATGCCTCATCACATAAGTCGTATCTAAGAGGCATACAGGCAACTTCCAATGTATCAAGATCACACAACGCATCTGCGTCTGCTAGCTCAACTT